>JAAAKQ030096855.1:0-14515 GCA_010016005.3 Zanna intricata
ACAAATTTATTTGTATAGTTCATTGATTTCATAACACATTTTTTCAATTGTTTTCATTTTAAATATTTACTTATCGGTAATTATATAAAAAATAAATAAAAATGAAATTATACATTATTTATCTAAAATTTGGTACAATAAAACTTTTTAGTCCTGTTACTTAATTCAAATTTCATCTTAAAGAAGTTACTCAAATTAGTCGTGTAGTTTTTTTACAGTGTTTTATTTTTAAAGAAAAATGCCTGTTACAGCTTATTCAAGAAAGTTTAAAATTTTCTAATTTAAGACGTGTGTACAGGACAACATCTGTCGGGTCCGCTAGTTATCTATATACTTTCTCTTGGCCGATTTCAAACAAAACTCTATTTCCCAGAATTTTATAAACTTTTATGCCAGCGAGATACTACAAATAAAAGCATATTGTTACCTAAAATAATGAAAAATGAAATACTGATTTCAAATAACGTAGCATTTGTTAACTTTTACTTATAAATAACGATAATTTTAGCTTCTACGTAGAAGAAAAACTATAGAAAATAAAGGAAAATCTTGAAAATTTTATATCTCTTCTAAGAAAATAATCGAAATTGTTATCTTCATAACAGTCGGTCATCGATCATTAAAATAATTTACAGGTTAAGTAAAATAAAACGTCATGTCAGTAGTATGTTTACGACTGTTATGAAATCTGAAATAAAATATTACCAACTTACCCCCAATTAATAATGATTGTATGATTTGTTTTAATAAAATATCATTATCAAATTTGATCTGTTCGTTCATACCATTAATTTGTCATTATGGAAATATATATGTAACTTCTCCAATATTTGAGTTTTATAATAATTGTTAGTATGTTCTAATATATATATATATTTTTTTTTGGGGGGGTTATAATTATGTCCAATTTTTATAACATGTTTAGCGAAATTAGACTGTTCTTATTATTTTTATTTATGCATCTAATATGCTCTTTGATTCTGATTGAAAATGAGCGATCTGTCATTCCAATATATTTCAGATGGCAGGGGTTTTCACAACTAAGACTATAAAAATTTGATAGTATTTTCTATTAAAACAAATTATACAATAATTATTAATTAATTATGCCACATTAACAGTTTGGTAATTCTTTATTTAAAATTTCATTACAATCGTAAACATCCTACTGACATGACGTTTTATTTTACTTAACGTATAATTTATTTTAATTAATGAAAGCTGACTGATGAAAATAACAATCTTGATTACATTTTAATTTTAATATTACATATATGATATATATACGTTTGCAAGTTCATAGTTACAGTTGAATAGTTCCTGAAGATGGAGTAATTACTCTAAAAGCGCTAGGACATCATAAAATATTGCCGATAAGTGGAATACATTATCAAATTATAATTATACTAACGGTGCCATGTTAAGAAAACTAAAAATAAAAAAGTAAAATTTTAATCATTTGGGACACAAAATAATCTAGAGAAGTTAAAGATTGTAAAACTTTTATTTTTTCGGTTTATTTAATGAAATTAAAGTCGGTGTATCGATTTCGGTCAAGGCTAAAATTCTGAAAGTTTTCCATTTTTGAGAATATATATTCTCTGGCGCTCTGACAAAAATTTTACCAAACAAATAAGAAGGCGTCTAATCGAGATGTGTGTTTGTGTAATTTATTTATTTACGGTTTTTAATATACACATTATAATATATTTTATGAAACAAAATACTTATTAACTATTTCAAAAAAAAAACTACAAGTTTCTTTTTTATATAATACAGTGTTTAAATGTTACACAAGTATTGAGTGTTAATGTTGACTACTGGATCATTAATCACCGATCCAGAATCGGAACTGACACAAGTAATCAATAAGAGTAGTAGATAACAATGATTTTTACCCTTTTAAGAGATGTTTAAAAACATTTTTATCCGACCACTTTAAAAGAAATGTAACGTGTTAATTGGACATTAAATAATTGAGATCATTATTATAAATACATCTACTTTATTATTTGAGTGTTTCTATACAATAGAATAAAAGATGAAGTGAAATAATTATTTACATTAATAAATAACTAATTAAAAAACAAATATTAAGAAAATATAAATAATAACTCGCTTAACTATTGTTCACTTGTTAATATACCTTTAGTAATGATAGGTAACGAAACACAGAAATATAACTGCTCTACTCATGATTTATTAAATGAAGAAAATGCTGAAGATTGTTCTTTAAAACAATAAAATTGTTTTAATTCATTGACACGTTTATTAACTAAAATTAATAAATTAATTAAAAGAAATAAAACCGATAAGGCTTTTTTCAAAGACTAACTGTTTAACTAATGTGCTTTTTTTAGTTATTATTTAATATTTTTGAAATTTTAACATTATTAAAAATATTAGATAAGCTACAAGAAATATTTAATTTTTTTAATTTATAGAACAAATAATAAAAACGGATTCAGATTGTTGGAGTATTTAATTTCCAGATTATTTTCTGAATGACATAAATCATTCATTCTCAATCTTTTTTTCCCATCGCCCACATTGAGAATCAAAAACTTTCTAATGGCCCCTCCAAAATTTTTAAACTTACCATCTGTTAAAAATAATAATTGCTAAAATTAATAATAATAATTGTTTTTAAGATGCGCTCTTTTACAAACAGTAATTACAATTGTTTTTAAACATGTAGTATCCTATTTCTGAGTTAAACTCACATTTTAAATGAGAGCAATTAAAAAACTTATTTAATCATACATGGAAGTATTTTTATTAAAATTGCTATTAAAAAATTTAATAGCATTTTTAATAAAAATAATAAAATAAATAGTAATTTTAAAACTGAATTAATGGAACTTTTTTTTCCAAAATAACTGTGGCTAGTGTTAAATTGAAATGTATTCTATATAAATAATTTATATGTTTTATTTAATAAAGTACAATATTATTACTATTATCTTTAAGTAATATAAATTAAAAAAATTTATTCAGATTTTCTATTACATCTGAATTTTGAGTTTAATTTATTGTTTTTATAAAAAATCTTCTATTATTATTAACATATAATTTATTTCATTACATTATTAAATGTATTGATAGTAGCAGACATTTATTTGATATCCCATTTATATATGTATTTATTTATTTATCAATAAATTATGATTATTGAGTTATATTATTTCTTATAGCAGTTTACAAAATTTATCAAGGCGTGAATAAAATTCCTCGATAAGACTTATCATCTTAATGTCTAATCATAAATATGTTTATATTTCATATTTAAGCCCAAAACCTTTCCTTTTAAAGTTTCAATAAATCCTGTTAGTGAGAAGAGAAATAAGATAAAGACATTTTAGATGAAATTTTAAGTATATAAAGATAGAAAGTAGAGAAAAGTACAACGGATGACTAAGTGAATAAAATGGAAAAAGATAAACGTAGAGTATGAGAAGTTGCTCTTGAGTGCAAACAGAATAAATACGTTACGATTGAAATTCAAAATTTAATGTTGAACATCCTATTAAATTAAAAGCTTTCAAACTTCCATAAAATCGTTAAATATCTGTTTTAATATCTAAAAAATATAGAATTTCGCATTTAAATAGTGCTTCTTACGTAGGCTCTGTAATATATTTTCTAGATGTTTCTTCTTTTTATAAGAATAATGTTATAGAATAAATCATAAAAATACTTACTGATTATGCAAAAAACAAAATAATAATAATAACATGAAATAAATATTAAAAAATACAAATGCAAAAAAAACATTGTTCTTCTATGCAAGGTAATTTTTTTTTTATTTATTTAACCTCCGGAACCATCGTTAAGGTATATCTTCAGAGAATGAGATGAATTAATTGTAGCTTGTGTGAAAAATGCCATGCCTGACCGGGATTCGAACCCGGGACCTCCGGATAAAAGGCCGAGACGCTAACACTCGGCCACGGAGACCGGCAATGCAAGGTAATACTAATATAGGATAATTAACAGCAATTGCCAGTTTTATATTAATCTAAACTTTTATTTTTAATTTATTTAATTCTATTTAAATATATATATATATATTTATTTATTTAATCTATGCACTTCCGTTAACGTAAGGATTCCAATGCGGGATCATGCATTTAAGTCGTTATTACAAACATATACACACCCAAAATACATTACACTCCAATTTGGGTAGGAGAAATTTATAAAAGTTTGTAACGTTAAGTGTTTGAAATTTAAAATTTTGTAATTGATAATAATCTACGTTGGCTCGAATTAAAAATGCATTCTCAGTGTCATTGCAAGAATAATCTGTTCCAAATGTCTTATTTAAAAATAAACAAAACAATTTAAATTTTTTTCATTATTGCTTGTTTTTTTTATAACCAAGAAAAAAATACAAAAAAAAACAACTAAAGTGCGGTTTAATTTTTTTTGTAGTAATTTTGATTATGTTAATTATTTTTAAAAATCAAGTCATGTAATGTATTTGTGTTTGCATTACTGTAAACTGACCTACATTTTTCCAGTTGAATTGGGTTTTAAAGACCTAATTTAAAATACTTTGTTTTCAGGTTTAAAAATATTTTGTTTCAGAATGTTGTATATTAAAAACAGGTTTATTCCTATAAAAACGTTGAATTTTTGGTTATCTTTCCATTTATGTAACTGATATTAAATTAAATTAAATGTACAAGTATTATTACGGTTATAAAGTCAAGCAAAAAAGTGTGATTCAGGAGGATAGGGAGATCATTTGGAAACTGATTTTGGAATTTGAATAAGGAAAACATTTCAATAAACATATATCCGAAAACTCTTTGTTATCGACTTATACAGCTAGCGAAAAATATTGCCCGAACTTCAGTATGAAATGATGTTACACTGAAATTTTTAAGACGTTATATAAGAGGTAAACATGATGGTTTCTTTTTTTTTACCTGTAAAATCGGAAAAAAAACAGGTCAAAGAATAGTATCTCCCGTATTTTTCATTATATCCAACATTAAAAAAAATTCGTGTGACGAAAAACACGTTCTTAAGTTTGACGTACAATAATTTTGTTAAATGATTAATAAATGCGTAAATTTTGTCAAAAGTTGTAAAGAAATTAATTCTGAAAAATTAATGTAATAAATTTTATGAAAAACAAAGAAATAAATCAATATTTATTATTAAAAACAAAACAGAATAAAAGTTAACAGAAAAATGCTATGATTTGTAAAAATTAAAAACAATTACTTTTATTGCAATAAATTTAAATCTTTGAAAAATCAGGTTGGCACTAACTGTGTGCTCCGAAATTAATTTAAATACTACTCAATGTTGTCATGGAGTTGTGGTTACCTGTTAGTAACAAACGTTATGCGGTTTAATTGTTTTTGTCGTAATTTTGATTGTGTTAATTATTTTTGAAAATCAAGTCATGTAATGTATTTGCGTTTCCTATACTCTAACTGACCTACATTTTTCCAATTCAATTTGAATTTAAAAGAGTAAAATTTAATTTTAAAAATTTCGTGTCTTTTACTCCTGCAGATAGGCTAATATGATTTTCATGTATCGCTTTTGCTATTAATGTGCTACAGCTGTAGTTGAAGAATATTTACGTAAGTATCCTGGACAAGTAGTTCTAAATTGTAAATTTCTGTTGATTTTTTAAATAATATTCATGAGAATAGTACACTTCCAGCGGTCATGTTTCATCTGAACGTCAACCGATACATAATAATGAAAGGGAAACCATACTTCAGGTGGTACAGTTTAGTCCTACAGCGAACAGGCGAAGAATTTCTACAAATCAACATTCAAGTAAAGTATGGAGAACATTACACGCACACGGACCGAGATATCATCCCCTCAGAAAGTTCAACACCTCAAGTATGGTGGCTATGCTAGACGACTGCACATTTGTCAGAGAGTTAACAGTAATTATCACTTTATTCCGGCAACGATTTTCGGTGAATATTTGCTGTAACATGATCATCAACTAATTAATAGAGCCTCTCATACTAGAACAACGTGTCACGGGAAGAAATTATCTTGAATTTAAAAAAAATTAATTTTTTACAATGCTTGAAAATTTCTCATTGACGAAACGAATTTAAATATATTATCAATTTGATGGAGCACGACAATTTTTCATGAAGGAAGTAATATAATTCTTAGATGAAAAATTTACTGCTAAATGGAATGGACGTAGAGATCCAGTAAATTGGCTATCTGAATCACAGGACTTTATTCCCTTAGATCACTGTTTATGAGGATGGATGAAGCATAAAGTACACAAGGAAAATGTAAACACACTTGAATAACTAATCGCTAGTATATTTCATGCTAATTCCTTCATAAAATAACACGAAGATATCGTTAGGTTAGCAACAGAAAACGTAAGGAAAGGAGTTGAAATGTGCATAAATGTAAATGGCGAAATTTTCGAACGTTTAATTGTAAATGAATACACTATAAACCAAATTATTTTTTTTTAAATAAATTAAATATATTTTAATTTCAAAGTTCTAAATTTATTTTTCTAAAATCAGCTACTTTTAATTTTAACAAATTGGTAACATTTTTCTGTTAAAATTGATGTTCTGTTTTGTGTTTTTTTTTTAATAATAAAATATTTTTTTTATGTCAGATTATATTATATTAATTTTCTCAAAATTAAGTTCTCTTCAATTTTTGATAATAAAATTTACACATTTATTACTCAATTAACAAATATTGTGCTCCAACCCTAAAAAAAATCGTGTTTTTCGTCACCGAATGTTTCTGTTTTACGTTGGATATCATGGAAAATAGGGGAAATATAGTTCTTTGAGAAGTTTTATTTGATTTTTCAGGTCAAAAATCATAAAATACCATCATGCAACGCCTCATATAACGTCTTAAAATTTTCAGTATACCCTCATTTCACTGGGGAGGAACTTAAATAGTGACAAATTTTTGCTAGCCGTAATTCGATAATATTATTTTCTTTCGGACATGTGCTTTTTGAACTTTTTTCTTATTTTAAGCTCTGGAATCAGTTTCCAAATTATTTTCCTTTCCTCCTGAATTAATCTGTAGAATGTTTTAACTTCATTAGGACCAGGCAACACACTAATATAATGTGTGTGTGCATTTGTATGTATAAGGATGTAGATGTGTGCGCTACAACTAAAAGTAAAAAATCTGATGTGGACAGCAAATGAATTCTTTGAACTCCAATTAAATTACATATACACATTTTTTTGAATGAAAAAAAAACATAACATTTTATTTCATAAATAAATTCTGATATTTTTTTTTTTAATTGTTATTGAATTATTATTTATAGTAACACGTTTTTTTTTACTATCAGAGGTTAATAATAATTATTAATAAATAAATATATTGAAATTAAAAAAAAAAAGTTAAAAAAAAGGAGATCAAGTCTATTTCGAACCGATATGTATTCTTGAATGATCTAAATATTTCATTAATTAAAATTCTATTTGGCTATAACTCTAGAACTAACGAAATAAGAACCATTCATATCATTGAAAAGCTCTCAATTAGGGCTTATTATTGCGGGTAAAAAAAATAAAAAATCAAGTTATTTTGGATTTTTTGTACACTTTTCGTCCAGCTCGATTGCAATCAGAAGTGGAGCTGCACAACTAGAACTCGTTAACAGCTCAACTAGGAGTTGTTATTAATTAGTAGATGTTATAACAGTCCTGCATCCAAAATTTTAACATCTTACGGTTAATCGTTTTTGAGTTATTGCAAGATACAAACGTACGCATATACGTAAGTACGTATACTAGTCAAAAAAGATTTAGGGTTGGTTAAAATGGGTATTTCCATTAAAATCTGAAAAACTGAAGTTTTTCAGATCCAAAAATCCAAAATAATTTGATTTTTTATTTTTTTTACCCGCAATAATAAGCCCTAAAAAAAATCTCGAAGGCATTTTTTACTTTTAATCTAGTTAACTGGAGTGTAATGTATTTTTCAAATATCAGCTTTTCAACTTCAATAGTTATCTTTTTTCACATGTACAGAAAGATATTGATAAATTGACATTTAATTTAAGAAAAAGGGAAATTTTAATATTTATATATTGTTTAAATAAATTTTTTATAATGCTTGATAATAAAATTTCAAACACAAATATAATATTTCTTTTTTTTTAACATTATTAAAAACAATAAACATCCAACGACACTTCATTAAAAATAAGTTTTCACATTCTGTAATCTCTCTGTACGGTATTGCATTATTACGCAAATATAACGTACCTTGAGTTAAATTAATAAATAAATAAACTGAGTTAATAAATTAATTTTTTTAAATTAATTTATTAATTAATAAAATAAATGGTAAAATAAGGTAAAACAAAATTTATAATAGCTAATGACTTTTTTAATTTTACTTTAGAGAAGACAAAGGAAAAGTCCATAGAAGATAAATATTAATTAAATATGAAAATTATTTGATAACACTACCCACACATATAGCAAACACAGGCACACACATACAAGATCTATGAAAAAAGAATTTACCTAAATAAAAGTAATTACTGAATGAATGCCAAGAAAATCTCATTAATTTTAATAATAAAAACTTTTCTTGGAAAACTTCCTCAGTTAACAGGGAAATACTATAGAATTTCTTTTTTATATTAAATTGATAACTTCAATCTAATTGAAAGAACAAATAGTTTTTGTAATAAAAACTTATTATCTTTTACACAATTATTATTCCTTAAAATTTCAGACCTTTCTCTTTAAATAATCGCCAATCACTTTATTTAATAAATAATTTTATTCTTGTGACACATGAAATCAACTTTTCTTCGTAAAACAAGAAAAAAATCCAAGCCGTAAGACTAACCAAAAAAAAAATACAAGACTTTGGCAAACACTATTTTATCAGCTATACATTTATTATGTCTTGCATATTGCAACTTTAAAAAAAAATTATTGTTATGTTTTATTTAAAATAAAAACAAACTATTGCATATAGCAGTATTAAATTCAAATAAATGGAGTATAACGGCATAATCTTAAACTAAAACTTTATGTTATTCAACCTGGTTAGTTATTTAAACCTGTTTGATGCATTATTTTCATTATATTTGTATGTCAATCTTTTAACACTATAATTTGTTTAGATTTTTTTTCATCTCGCGACGATAACTTATAAAACATATCCTTATAATATATGCATAACGACTAGACCTATTGAGCTAAAACTTACATCATAGTTAATTTCTAGAATAAAGATGAGAGTTGCAATGCTAGGAAATATTTCCTATGGAAGTGATTACTTTGTTCAACAGTATTCGGTGCTTTTCGGTATTCCAACCTATATATTCCAGTCGCGGGACTGCCCAACAGGAGTGAAAACTTAAAGCAGTGAGTACCGATTATTAGTTAATAATAATATTTGATTTTACTGCTGATTCTAATACAAGTGATTATTCACTTAAAAGGGGTTAATAGACTACTTAAGAAATCTATTTATAACATAGTGTAATGGTTAATTAAATAATTTTATAATAAAGATTAAATTGGTTTTCTTTAATAAATAAATGTTAGAAAACATTGACATTTTAATAATGAATTTTCGCAAATATTTTGCTATGTTACTTTTACACTGAATTAAAAAAATTATTTTAAAATTAATTTTATATAAAAACTTAACAAACACTTCAATACGTATAGGTAAACACAACCATAGCTACAAAGCAACACGCTTTCGATAACTGCAACAGTCTTTCTATAGTGTATTAATATAAACGTATTTGCTTACGTTTACAGAAAGAGCATAAAAGATATACAGAAAGAGCGGGAGAAAGAAAGAAAAGTGGAATCAACGTCTTTCTTTACTGTGTTTTATGTAATCGTATATGCGCATTCGCGTAAGTATACAGAAAGAGGGAGAGAGAAAGAAAGAGAAGTACATTGGGAATCACCGACGGATCACCGATGGTTTTTCTCCCACGCCTCATTCTATATATATTACAAGCATATATGTATAAATTCTCGCTACATGTCTTTCTCTCCTACATATATGCTTAGCGTCTCGTGACGATGTTAGATTATGACCTAGCTATTTTTTTTCCCATGAAAGTCTATCACAAAAGCGTTTGGCATAACGCGCCAAAAAAAGGTTTTCACTTCAATAACAATTATGATAATTTCTTATCCGTTACCAAAATAGAGTATTTTAATATCTTTGAAGGTAAAACTTATCAAAAAATTTAAATAATTATTATTTCAAATAGAAACGTTAAAAGAAACATTATTCAGTTATTCAGATGATCAATCAACGATGTAACTATTTTTTCATAACAAAGTATAATGTAAGAGTAATTAAAATACGAAGTGTTGCTAAACAGGTAAAAAAGAAAAGAAAAAATTAAAGTTAGGGAAGAAAAAAGATTCTTTGAATAAATAGATGGAATAAAAAAACATGGAAAAAGTTAAATTATTTAAATGTTTAGAAGTTTAGTACTTTTGAAACGAAGTTATACAGAAGAAATAAGAAGAAAAATTTACCAAAGAAGGGAAAAAGCTTTGGAGAAATTAAAAGGTTTGTTGGGATCAAGGATTGAATTGTGGAAGTGATTTACCAGATTCCTTTTATCAAGTGAATCTGAGTTATAGATAGCTACACAAAAAATATTTGGATAGCTTTAAAATGCGGTTGTGGAGAAAAAGAAGAAAGAGGAACAAAGGTAAAAAAAACAGGAAGTACTGAGTAACGTCAGTAATCAGGAAGTAAAGGGTGTAACGTTTAGGCGTTTAGATGAAACCTGTCAAGAGGGTTTCAGGAAAGAAAATATCTCTTTGAACAGTTTATAATTCAGTTGAATATTTTCCCTTCTGTCATACATTTTTGGAGAAGAGGGTTCTTTTTAAAAAAGCGTGAAACTAAATATCTAATAGAAACTGAAATATCTAATCAAAAAGCAATTTGTTGCAGAATACATCTGAACTGTTCGATTTAAAATTAATTTACTTCCAAACGATAATGATATTACTTATAATGTTATCTGGAAAAATTATTAAAAAAAAAATTAATAATAAGAAAGAAATAAAAAGTTTAAACAACCTTATTTCTTTAAATAATAGTTTGTTCTAAATGTGGCATAACATTAATTTTACACTAAGAAATATTCATAAACAGCTGGTAAATTACGTAAATAAATAAACAAGTTATTTAAATATATATTACAGTTTTCTTACGAATTAAAACTAGAATATTATCCAAGAAAATAATTACTTACAATCTAATTTTAGAACCTATTGTGGTTCAGCTTTATTATTTTTAGATTAATATCATCACAAGATAAGAAATGATTTGTTATTTTAATTTTCAAGAAATAAACATTATTATCTCATACAAAAATTATTTTTTAAGTATTAAAAGATCATTATTTAAATTTTAACACGAAAAAAGATTCAAAGATAAAAAGGAAACGTTTAACATAAATTTGGCAAATGATTCGGTTAACTGTTGTCAGTGGGCTAAGGTCTCGGCCGTCATTAAAGAAGGACTTCGGGGGGGTCTATTCCTAGCTCTGTATCTATTATACAACTCCCATCACCACTGCGCAACCCGTTTCCATTACAATTTCTTTTATTATTCTCTCCTTCTTTCACGCTTTTTTCACGTTCGCGCACTCACACACAAGAGAAAGAAAGCAAAAAGTTTGCTTTTGTCAACTCCCACTACTTTGTAGTGTAGGCGGCTTAATCAGACTTTTGGTGGGTAGGGTATTATTCAAAACAATAAGCGTAGTTGAATAAAAAGAATAACAATTAATATTATCTATGTCACTTTAATTAAAGCTGTGATGTTAATTCAAAGAAATAAAAAATCTCTTCATAATACATTTTTTCAAACAGCTTTCGTTCTGGGATTTTTTTTTTTTTTTTTTTTGAGAGAAAAGAAAAATCACCCAGTTAACGCTTTATTTACTGTCAAAACTAAGTTATATTATGATTAATTAAATAATTGACGAAATAATAATAAACTTATTATTATAATTAATATATATTACTTCTGTTTTCTCTCGACAATTTTTAATTAAAATAAATGTTTTTATGTAATCCAAGGAGAATAACGTTCATTATAAAACTCTTTTCTCAACCCACCTGCTTTTTTTACTATAAAAATATCTAACTCAAATTTTAACTCTTTATAACTTTTTATTATTATTATTATTATTACTTTTCTTTTACAAAAATATAATTCCAAAAATATTAAAATTAAAATAGAATTTTATTAAGTTAAATTTATTTATTTATTGCCAATTTTTAACGTAATTATTTTTACTACGTTAAAATTAGTAAGAATTGCTTTTATAAAATAATAAACTGTTTGTTTCTACAAATCAATTTTACGGAAAGATTCACGCCTATGGGAAGTAATATACTGGAAAAAAATAAATGGAAATCAATAAAAACAGAATTACTGATTTTTTTTTTTTAAAGAATTCTTTTTTACTCATGAATTTAAAATCAAATCCAAAATAGAAAATCCCGCAGTTAGGAAAAATACAGATTTTCCTGAAGGTGCGAAAGTTTCCTTTTTTCTTCCTTCAAGAAAAAACAATTTTTTACTTCATTTCTGCAGTTAAGTAGACATACGGTAAATTCATTTAAGGTTAGTAGAGAAATATAGGTACGCAGGGAGAGGAAGAGGTCTTATATAAGAAAGTAGAACAAAGGTTGCGGTTTAAGTAAAAATGGTTTTTTTTTTTCGTAGAGAGTGAACTAATGTTTTCGTTTTTTCTTGGAACGTTGTAATCTTTTAAAAATTATAAATTTATGACAAGTTGTATGTCACCTCTAAAACATTATTTTGATTATAATAACTTCAAATAATCTTAATATTCATATAATTAATATTAATAAACATAATTTTAATAGTATACAAAAGAGAATGAACAGTCAAACCTTTTTTTTTTTTTTGTAGTACCTAACATTATTAAATTTTACAAAAATAATCATTATTAAAATGGTAATGAAATTCAGTATCTAAAAAGCATTAGCATTAAATCAAAAATGATCCTGTCATTTGAATAAAGCGCTTACAAATTTAATTTTTCCTCCATCGATAAAAGTTAAAATTATTAACATCTTTACGACTTAACTCACTTTCTTATTTATTAATTTTTCTTAACTTTGAAAAATAAATTATTTTAAATAATTAGTATTTTACTTACTGATTACATGCTTCAATAATTGTTTAAATAAAAAGTTTGAATAAGAGAAACTTAAAAACCTATTTCATATTTCATAAAAACAAAATAAAAATTAAAAAATTATAATATCATAAATTTTATTTAGATTTAACTTTTTAAATTCGGTGTCAAAATTTAAAATACCTGGACTACAGCACTTTAAATTATAACTTTAAATGTCGATTATAAGTGAAATTTATTTCTCGTTTATTTTTAGTTTTTCTTCTATTTAAAAATTGATAACGTAAGGTTTAGGAAAAGGTCAGTTTCAAAAAACGGACGAGGTATAAATAAAAAATGTAAAAAAAAAAAAGAAGAAAGCAGATTAATAATATACGGACAATTATCTCAAAGTTTAAGTAATGGCTGTGATTTAAGTAACAACACAAACATTATATTACCGTTATAACAATCCAGTTTTAATGAAGGTGTTCTTTGGTGGTTGGGTTTCAATTAACCATACTTCTCAGGAGTGGTCGACCTGAGATTGTACAAGATTACACTTCATTCACATTCATACACATCATCCTCTGAAGTAATACCTTACGGTAATTCCGGAGGCTAAACAGATGAAGAGAGTTTTAATGAAGGTGTTAAAAATTTAAATATAATCTTCAAAAACGATTTTCTTTTAAAATTATTCAACTAATCTTATCTGGATAATTCTTAACAAATAATCTGAATCAGATTACTAGTAGAATTTCCTCTATTTTTTTTTTCTTTAATCATCGAAATTAATGTATTTTGTCATGAATAAGGTTTATGAACATGCTAATAATATTTTCGTATTAAAAATCTCAAAATATCTAATAAAAATTGGAAAAAGCGGGTAACTTATTCACTGATTTATTAATTTATTTATTTCTTATTTTACTTTAATTTTTTTCTTCCCCCTAAGAACAATTCTTCTAATTGTTCTACCATAACAATCAGAAGGTAAAAGATCAGCCAGAACAGCGATTTATATACATCTTAATATATCGTAAATAAAATGTTATATTTAGACTTAAATTTTATAACAAGGATATTTATGCTTATTAATAAAATTCTATTTTTTAATTTATAATATATTCCAAATAGATCTTTCTCTTTAGCAGACCTGAAATCGTTCTTATGATCGACTGCAATTGAGGAATTTTCGGTTCTTTTTGTTGCAAATTTTAATGACTTATTTTTTTTTTTAATTACCTTTATTAGGATACCTTTTTTTTTTTTTTTTTTTAACCTCCGGAACCACAATTAAGTATATCTTCTTCAGAGGGATGAGATGAATGAATTGTAGCGTGTGTGAAAAAT
>JAAAKQ030096866.1:0-33019 GCA_010016005.3 Zanna intricata
AAGATTTCGCCCGGTTTTCAGTTCCTCCCGTTAAACAACACGTCACCGAAATTCTGGGAACCCAAATTTAGCGGTAAATGTTATGGTTTGTTATGTTTTTTAGCTGAAAAATTCAATAAAATTGGTCCCAACACTGTATTCTTTCCGGCTTTTGAGAAAAATGGTAAAAATCGCAAAAAATCAAAGACGAAAATTGCACTTTTCTAGGCAATTTTCTAAAACTTTTACTGGCGTATGTTTATTGGAAACTTTTTTTCTTATTTTTAGATGTAGAATCCGTTTCCGAGAGATTGCCGTGCAGTTTTTAAACACTCTGTATATAACTGAATCTGTATAACAGTACACAATATTTTCACCACTTATTTCAATGTATCATACAATCTCAAACTCGCATTAGGTGTAGTGAAAGCAGCTACAAACATGTAAGTAGTTTTTTAATTTTCTATAAAGTGATTTTTCAAGTAGTATGTAATCTGTACTACATTATGAATTAGTAAAGTTTAGTTTGTTTTGTTCAATCTAAAAGTATATTATAAAACACCCATGGAATCACATATGTATAAGGTATGATTCATTTTTTATATTTGTCCAACCTTACTCAATAAACTATTCAAACAAATCTTTGCCACAGCTTACTAAGATTAGATTCTTTTTTATTAACATCTAGTTCTATTCCCATTCTCTGTTTCATATCTGCAGCATACTCTTCTTTTGTTTTGTAGTCATCGTGCCAAGGTGGAGTTTCAAGTTTAATCTTCATAAATTCTCTTACATATCCTTTGAACAACTCATTTAATTTGTTTTCAAATATCCAAGGCTTGTACAATTCTAATACCTTGTTACCTTTCTCTAAACACTTGATAATGTGTATAGTTGTCCAAATTCCTGTGATCTCTCTACTGCTATCTGGATGAAAACATCTAGCACTATTATTATTTTTTGCATATTCTCTACGTAAAGGAAACAACACTTTGTTCCTTTAACTGAAAGTACCAATTTTTTTTGGAAGAAGTACTTTACATTTAACTATGCAAAACATTCAATATCGTAACTCTTAGGATTATAAATATTTTCTGGATGATCAAACATATGCATAATAATCATAGTATTGATCCATAACATATAAGCTAAATACATCTTTTATTCCAACTTCTAACCTACTATTTTTAATTTGCTCACATTAGGTCTTCTACCGAAGAAGGTACCTCTAAAACCAAATGATTCTAAAAAATTTACTTACTCTTCCTCAGGCATCCGTTTGTATTTCAGAAGTCAGTCACATTCCTAATCTCCATTATTTGATATCCTTCTTTTATCAATATTTCTGTTCTTTCTTTTATCTTATTATATAAATCTTCCATACATTCTTTTGCGAATTTATTAATTGTACCTGACTTGTAACCTTTTGAACATCTGTGCCAGTAATATTTGTGATACTGATAAACAGTATTTGCTAAGTTATAAAACCCAGTCAATCTTAGCTGTATATATTGTAACTTCTCCCCTATTTAGTGCCTGTTATGTTCGGGATTGGTCAAATTACGTTTTCCCTGACTGTTGAATCAATCAGCTTGTTTGTAGTGACCTGATCTGACCCCATGTCATTCTTTTCCCTTGGGGCCAGTGGTAGCGTCTCAGCCTTTCATCTGGAGGTCCCGAGTTTGAATCCCAGTCAGGCATGGCATTTTTCACACACACTACAATTCATTCATCTCATCCTCTGAAGATGATATATATATAAAATTGAATCTGTATAACAGTACACTATATTTTCACCACTTAATTCAATGTATCATACAATCTCAAACTCGCATTAGGTGTAGTGAAAGCAGCTACAAATATGTAAGTAGTTTTTGTATATGTTTGGTAGTTCTGAAGGTTAAACAAAAAAAAATTTCCCTTGAGGATTTTATAAAGGATCTTATTATGTGCCTGCACTATCTCCTGGTCTACAAAAATTCCCAATAGATTTTTTCTGCTGAGGCAGAGAATTGAATCAGCCTTCCCTTCCATTACTCCAGACTTGTTAAAAGTGGGAGACGAACTCTCCTATCGGTTGGATGTATGCTGCATGATGAATTGAGCACTTCTGGGAAAAAATTGTAAGAGTTAAATTGTAATAGTTTTAAAACCCCGATATTCTTTCTTGTATTCACTGAATAATGTTTGGACTGAATTAGAAAACTTTGTTTTGTTGAAGTATTAAGAAGCCAAAAATCCTTCTTTTTTCATACACAGGTAAAAAAATTTAAAAAAAAATTAATTATATAACTAGATTTATTAACTAATATACATAAAAGGAAATTGTTAATGTGTACATATAATATACAATGTACATAATTATTACCTCAGCATTTCCTATTCTCTAATTCAAAAGTTACTGCTGACCAATAAATAATATTTTTATTCCTTCATTAGTCCTAATGAAAACTTTAATGATAGCATAAAATAAGTATCAATTTGTCTCACAATAATATTTTTCAAAATATTTATTTATTTTTATAAAATTAAATATTAAATTATATTTTTTATTATAAACAAAAAGAATAATTTTATTTTAAAATAAAGTACTCTGATATTTATTACATTAATTTTTGTCAATTGTATTTAATTTATAACATTGAAACACAGTAGAAAAATAATTTAATATAAAAATATTTAGTTTATATAATATATTAATTTTTTGTTCTATGTTTTAATTTATAATAAATAGAATTCAACTTACAATAAATATATATTAAAAAATGTAAAAAATGCACAAAATACAACTAAAATATGAGAAAAACATATTTATTTTACCAATAAAAAATACTATGCTTTAGCATGATTTTATACATATATATACAAATATGTATGTAAAATATTTGTTAAGTTAAGTGAATATAAAAATTTATATTTAATATTAATTATTTAATATTATTAATTAATATTATATTTAATAATATATTATGTACATAGAAATAGTTTAAAACTATTATGCTTAAATTCAAAATGCTTAATACTACAATATAATGTTTGTTAAAAACAAGAGCTGATTTCAGTACATACAGGATGAACGAGATGTAAAAATGGCCTTGGAAATTGGTGGCTGCCATGTTCAGCACCCACAAACATTTCATGCATAGAAATATAATTTTGATACGAACAACTAAATATGTATTAAATGATCATCAAAATGTTAAAAAAAATTCTTGAAACAAATTTAAATATGCAACAATTAAAATGTGGGTAATGTAAAATAAAAGGCACAATGGTTTTTTTAAGTTGATTTTTGTTGTTTGAAACATTAAGCTGGTTGAAGTATTACCAACTCATTAGTCTCTTATTTCATTACTTAAATTTAAATATTCAGAAAAAAACAATGATTCTTCATCATTCTAAAAAAAAAAGAGAGAGAAACTATACTCACTGCATAAGTAAATGTTTTCCTTCAAAGTTTTGAAAGAATATTTTGAAAATTCTGGTCGGCACTTTTACACATAAAATTCATACCCAAGACTTCTGAATATTTATAGTTCAAAGTAAACCCTTTTATGTTGGTCACACACTTGCCTTTTAAACTTGTAAAAGCATTACTCTTAGAACCCACTGAAACAGATTGAATTACATAATCGTCACCTAATTATTTATTTGTCCATTTGCCAAGCCTACATCCAGCATCTGTTGTATTTTCAGCATCATTTTTATATATAACTGAATCTGTATCACAGTACACTAACAAAGAAAATGCTTTGAAATTTTTTGTTTTAACTTCAATATAGAAATATATACATATTGAATATAAAAAATTAATTTTATTAGAAAAAAATAATTTTTAAGTTACTATTAATTAGTATTATAATAATCTTTTAAGTTTTTCCATTTCTTGAACTGCTTAACTGGTAAAGTGAACTGTGTAGCATTACTAAACAATTTTTACTTATCGATAACCAATTCCCAATTTTATCAGAAATTGAATTATAAGCATATTATTATTATTTTTACAAATAATGATAGAACATCAAGTTATATATTTTTTGAACCTAAATTAATCAAATAATTGACTCCCGGTCAGGTATGGCATTTTTCATATGCTCTAAAATTCCATTTCCATATCCCTTGCACAGCTTCAAGCTTATGTTATGATATAATAAAAAAAAAAAAAATAAATAAATAAATAAAATCAAGTAAGAAACACAAATTCATTTAAAGCACACGACATAAGAGATTTTCATATCTGAATCATATTTTTATTTTACTGAATCACACTGTTAATAAGACAAGTCAATAAAATAAAAATGTAGCAACTGTTTTCTAATTGAACTGATAAATTAATAAAAAATGCACATGCTGAAATAAACTGTTAAACTATTTTGATAATTACAATTTAAATAAATAAAATCGTTAAATTTTTAAAACGCAACACTAATAAAATGTAAGTTAGATTAAAAACTAAAAACTTTGCCCGCCTCTGTGGTGCGAGTGGTAGTGTCTCAGCCTTTCATCCGGAGGTCCCAGGTTCGAGTTCCGGACTGAGACTGTACTAGACTACATTTCATTCACATTCATACATATCATCCTCTGAAGTAATACCTTATGGTAGTTCCAGAGGCTAAACAAAAAATGAGAGAGGGAGGAAAAGTGAGCGAGTGGGGGTTGAGGGAGGGAGAGAGAGCAAGAGAGGGAGAGAGAGAGAGAGAGAGAGAGAGAGGTGGAAGTGCATATAAATTATGCACTTGCAAAAATCAAAAGAACATCAAGCATAAAATGTGATACTGCTTGAATTTTTTTTTTTTTTAATTAAGCAATATTTGTAATATTTGTTATTTAAGCAATATTAGCTGCCTGAATACAGCAACTTTTAATATATAATTTATCTAATAATGATTTGCAATAACAGTACATTACATTATTTTATATTTAAAAATAAGATGGTTTGATTTCAACATGAGATTTCATTATTTTACAAATTAATCATAAACTTTGTTTTGTTGAAGTCAACTGTTTGTTAAAAAAATATAATTTTTTATGTTACTATTTATATTCATAAAATAGGCTAATTTAATAAATTATATTTACATTATAGTTATATATATATTGATAATAAATAATCAATACCTTAATGATTTAACCGTAACACAAACTGAATTCAGCAGTAATTATTAATATATATACTTTTTTAATCACAAAACATTTTCCTTTAGGATAAGGAAAAGTTGTTATGAAATAGTTATATTTCATAGAATTGTTTCATTTGACTAAATACAGTATTAACATTTGTTAAAATTTATGTTCACTTTTTTTGGAATTAATAGGTCACAAAAGCTTTATATTGTAAAATCACTGTTAAATATAAGCTTTAGATTGATGTATTTCTTTTACATATCATATTTTTTTTTTGTTTTTAATTTATTCATAATGACTAAGAGATCTGACATTTAATCTAACATTTTCTCAATACAATATTTTTGATAAATAGATTATAAATTAAAATAAAAATGGGATTGTGAAACAAGAAAATTATAAGTGTACATTTTAGAAATCTCAATGACAGTGAACAGTTCATAAATTTAATCTGATTATTTTTCAGACTGTATAATATGCAATATATAAATGTATACATGGTACATATAAAATAGACAGATTCTGAACTTTTAGAGGTAATGAAATTTACACAAAACATACATGTTCTTAAAAAAAAAAAATTATAATTATGAAAATTGTTGCAATGTGATATTAGCAGGAAACTAAGCAGAGACTACAATTGAATAAGGAAAAACCAAATCAGTACTCAATTCCATCTGTTAAAAAAATGTAAACTTCATCATATTTATCACATAATAGATTTATTTTTTTATTATTAAAAAAATAAAAAAACTGTCTGTTTTAATTTAAATGAACACAGAAAATTTGTTTGCCAAGTTATACTAATATTTCTTTAATATCTATGCATTTTTATCTGATAATATATAATTAATTAGATGAAGATGCTAACACTAATAAAGAAATTAATATTTACAAGCATTATAATATATATAAAAAAATTGTTGGCAATAACCTCAACAAAAAAAAAAAATCATTAGAAGTAGGAAAAATATTTTAGCATATTTGCAAACAGAAATCTTTTCTAGGAAGTTATAAAAATAAAGTTTTAAAAATATTCTTAAAGATACTTTAAAAAGACAAAACTGTAAAAATCAGTTAAAGCAGTAAGGAAGGGATCATTAAATTTTTTAACAACACACAGTGGTTAGTTGAATCCAAATTAATTAATAAAACGAAAGAATCCTTAAAACTTTCTGCATTTAACTGTCTGACAAAGCAACTAGCCAATTCATATGTAGTTGAATTCAAAACATGACTAAACTGTAAATTGTATTCAATTAGTGACTAGGCAGGTTCTTTTCTTTTTCTGTTTAGCCTCCACAACCACCAAAAGATATTACTTCAGAGGATGATATATATGAATGTAAATGAAGTTTAGTCTTATGCAGTCTCAGGTTGACCATTCCTGAGATGTGTGGTTAATTGAAACCCAACCACCAAAGAACATTGGTATCCACGATCTAGTATTCAAATTTAGGTATTCGCCTTTAGCCATATAAAAGTAACTGTCTTTACTAGGATTTGAACCTTAGAGCTCTCAACTGAAATCAGCTGATTTGCAATGATTTGCCAGGTTCAGAATAATTGTTTGCTTTTTCAACAGAGTTGAGGAAGCAGATAAGAGAATGATTGCTTTTCTCATTACATCATGCAATTTATCCTCACAGTGTGTAAGAAAGTCTTATATATTTCTACATTAGAGTTATCAGCAAGGTAGATAATGTATTACTCTATGATACATGACTCTAAAGAGTAATGTATTACTCTATATATTTTCCCAACTGGAGCTATGATTTTTATTTGCATTGATATTTTCAAGATGATGTGCTCATTTGCATGTTACATAAACTTTGATGAATTTAACCGAAGAATTTTTTTTGTAAAGAATGATTATATAAGATCAGTGGCTGCTCTGAAGTTAACTCCTTCCCATGTAAAGTTTTTGTGTAGTCCTTTTTAAGAGTAGAATTTACTAAATCAGTTGTAGTAGTTTAAGACTTGAAAAGAGGCATTGTTACTATATAAACGTTCAAATTGGCAATTTTTTTTAACTTCTGTGATAAAAAGATAGTAAAAACAAATTAATATAACTTTTTTTTTTGAGTTGAATTTTTTTTTTAAATATAAAAAAATGTTATTTACAAAATGTAGAATGAATAAATAATTCCAAATATAAATGATGTCAACATCTATTTTTTTTATATTGTTTCTTTGTGCACTTCTTTTTAAAAGATAGTTCCAAAAGTTGAAATATAATTGATTTGATTTTTTCTTTGATTGACATAGACGTTTTAATTCAACAAAAACATTTTTCGTAAATTATTTATTTCTTCTATATGAATGACCCATTTTTTTTTTTTTTTATATATATCGAATTATAAATAAAATAAATAACTTTATTGATTGATTATTTTGAAAGTAAATGTGTTAGGAAGTTTATTTTACTAGGTAGATAGGGATGTATTAAATGTGGTTGATGGGAGTACTGGATTTCTCAACTTCATGAGATTAAAGAAAATGTATGATGATTTTAATTATAAATGGAATTTATTCAGCTATAGGCATTTTAGTGAGTCTATATAATTTGAATATTTTCAATAAATTGAATTTTATTTTTAGTGTGCTGTAGATCTTTAAATGTGTATTTATTTCTACATGGGTACAGTTTTTTGGTACTAAGGACTGTATACCCTTGGGATTGCGTGTGTGAAATGATCTAACTTTTAGTCCCAAAGATTACAAATGCTCATAGCAGTTAATCTTTTCAGTTTTATTGAGGTTATATTTGGGTTTCAAGTTATGTAGATAGTGTTTAAAACTGGAATGGAGATGTACATTCATAAAGATAAGATTTGCTGTAATTGTATGCATTTTTATCAATAAAAGAATTTTAAATAAAAATCTAAATGATATATATATATATATATAAAATTAAATATTTAACCACAGGAATGGCAAGTTTATCATTACCAACACTTTACACTATATCTTGCCACAAAACACAATAAATAAATATAAAATTCATATATATATTCATAAATATACTTATCCATAAACATAATTTCATCAGTATAACCAGATTTTGAGTGCAAAAGTATAAAATAATCACAGAATTCCTTTTTCTCTTAAATAAATACCATAAAATATTAATTTACAAAATTCATATTTACTTATTTTAACATTTTTCTAAAAATCACAGTTCACAACACTAACTAAAATCCTAATGAGCAATAAATTGAAATATTTATTATGATAATACTTTACATGAATAACTAAAGTACAATAAAAGAAACTGACTAACATAAGTCTATCTCTCATTTTTATTCATATAAAACCAATAAAAAAGTAAATTTTATGTTGAGTTACAAACAAATCATAATTTCACACAACTAAAAAAAATTGAGAAATTTATCACAATTGATGACAATTTAAGTAACAGTAATAATAAACGAAATTCCTTTAATCAGGGTAATTAAAAATGTTCTAGTCCTGAAGGTTAGACATGTATGTGCTTTAATAATCTGTTAAAAAAAACTGAATGTCATATAAAATCAAAATTTTAACAATTATTCATTCCATAAAAAGTGAAGAAAAATATGATTCTTTATAAAACTTTGATTATAGAAATATATTAAATTTGTTCAGCAGTTACGTATTGATATTCTACACAATGATTAAAGAAAACTATGTAAAATATCATTTAGTATGGTGCATAAAGAAACATTAGATTCTCTAAAAAGGCCAGCCTCCATGGCTCGAGTGATAGCGTCTCGGCTTTTCATCCGGAGGTCCCGGGTTTGAATCCCGGTTCAGACATGGCATTTTTCACAGACGCTACAATTCATTCATCTCATCCTTTGAAGATATATCTTAACGGTGGTTCTGGAGGTTAAAAAAAAAAGGTTCTCTAAAAAGAATGTTAACATACCATAAAATAATGATCCTAGCTCTGATAATTTGTTAACATAAACTACTATATTTATGTAAAAATACTGAGTTCTAATAATGATAGTTATTTTTTTAGTATTGATATTTAATAAATTTTAACAAATAAAATATCAAATTTAGATTATGTTACTAAAATTTATTGGACAAATTTTTTAAATCAAAATTTGGTATATTTTGCAATGCATAGCAAAGAAAAACAAAATATTGCTTCATATTTTCTTGATAATTCTCTTGTATGATCTGTCTTTAGGGCTGTAATATATATAGTTAATACAGAATGGTGCAACCACTCTGATTTAAAAAAATTCATAACTTTTTAATTTCAATTGATTTTGTTAATTTTCTTTTCAGACCTTACAAAAGAAATTTGGGAAATTAATAATTGAAAGATTGAAAAAGAAAGTTATTCAGTGAATGAAAATTATAAATCTTATTTTCAAAATCAGAATTCAATAATACAGACTCAATGAACTTAATGTTCATTCATTGAGTACGAAAGTGTGTTGAGGAGAATTCAGAAACCTTCTCTTCGGTTAAACATTATCTGGAGATTCATTAAAGGCAAATATTAAAAAAAGAACTGTTCCCATAAAAAATTTAACTAGTATAAAACTTGAAACTGAGATCCTGACCAGTGTACAGTTTCAATCATGGGCACAAGAAATGAAAATGTCTTATATAATTTGATAACAAGCAATGAAAGCCCATTTTTATCTGAATGGCTTGGTTAACAAACAAAAATATGAATTTGGGGAACTGAAAATCCAAGGGCAATTCATCTGAGAGAATTATATCTGCTTAAATGCACAGTCTGGTGCAGTGTCATTACATCCTAAAGGATTTTGGGCCATATTTTGTTTGAAGATGTAAAAGGGAATGGTGTAACTGTTCTGATTTACACAAAACTAATGATATGATTCAAATTATTCTGTAATATGCTGTTTCTGACAATCAAGAATTTGGTTCAACAGGATGGAGCCACTCTATACACGACAGATTCAGTACATAGTTCTTAAAAAAGATTTCTGGCCAATTGATAATTTCAAGTAGCTCTACTATCAACTGGCTCCTTGTTTGCTGAATTTCACAACCCCAGATTATTTTATCTCAGGATATTTAAAAGAAAATATTTATTAATAAGCCAATGATCGTCCAACAACTAAAAACAATATTTCAGCTGAAACTGAAGCCTTAATCTGAATATTTAAACTGATCTAGAAAACTATCTAGAAAAAGCTAAACTTTGTGAGGCAGAAAATAGGGATCACTTATGTGACGTAGTTTCCACCAGTCATTTTTAAAAAAATCATTATATATTATAGTTTATAATCCTCATTGAAATAAATTAATTTAAAAATTTTCTTTGAGTAAATGTTTCAAACAGTTTGCACCACCAGTTACCAACAACATATTGTTAAGAAAATTAAATTTTAATAAATTAAAAACCAGAATATTTATGGGAATACTATATTTCATATATTTTTATGGGAATTCTATATTTATAGGAATAATATGTGTGTGTGAGTGTAAGTGTGTCACATAGCTATCAATAATATAATTTGATTTTCAAGAAACTCAAAATTTTATAAACATATTAAATCCCAGTGATATGAACTATGATTACCACCAAACTTATGTATAACTGATGATTTTTTTTAAAAACATTTACATGTTGGTTTTAATTTAATCATTTTTAATTTTAAGAACAATATCATATGAACTCCAAAATCAAATCTATAAATTACCTTATAAAACCAAGTACTTAATTTTTAGAAAATGAAACAGAAAAAAAAATGGCAAAGTTCAGAAACAAAAATTACAAGCATCAATATATAAATATAAAGAAAAGAAAGTTTTCTTTGTTACTGTGTTAGATTTCTTCTGCACATATTATGAGAAAGATGAGATAAATAAAGTGATTGATACAAAATGTTAGACCCTTGCTGGGAATCAAATTGTAGACAAGTTGACCTTTCTTTCTTTTTCTGTTTAGTCTCCGGAACTACCATAAGGTTAATACCTTATGGTACTTCAGAGGATGATATGTATAAATGTGAATGAAATGTAGTCTTGTACAATCTCAGGTCGACCACTCCTGAGAAGTGTGGTTAATTAAAACCCAACCACCAAAGAACACCGGTATCCACGACCTAGTATTCAAATCCATATAAAAATAACTACCTTAAAGGATTTGAACCTTAGAACTCTTGACTTCGAAATCAGCTGATTTATGATGTCCACTAGACCAGCCCGGTGGTCAAGACAAGTTGACCTAGAATATGTTATCATTTAGTCAATGATAAATGGCACTGACTGGTTGGAAAGGAAATGAAAATAACAAACAAAAATTATTGTCTATATGGTAAATGTAACTGATAAAATGAATATAGTTATAAGAAAAATACTGATAAGTATGTGCATATTATCGAGAACTTACATTGCAATCAAACAACTGATGTAGGATTCAAGGGATTAAATCAGCTGATTACTACTCAATGTAGTAGCAAAGAGGTTGCATTTTGTATCCTATACTTGTACTGAGACTAGCTTCAGGGAATCACTGTTCAGTATCGGCTAAAAATTCTTGTTAATGGAGAATATCATGATATGTAGCGATAGTGTAGCTAGCTTCATTGGCTATTTTCTTACAAGGATTACAGGATCTGATAGATCCTGTAATCCTTCTGTAGATATCAGAAACAACTGGACATTTGGTTTGCGTATTAATGTAAAAAAGACAAAATTTAAGATTGTTAAAAAACAGGATAACATGTTGGCAAAAGATTGTTAAAAAACAGGATAACATGTTGGCAAACTTACTCCTAAATAGTTTGGACATTGAGAGGATAAGGTTAATTCATGTACCTGGATTGCTCTAATGATTCACACATTGGGATGAATCAGATGAATTTAAAAATCTATTGGTAAAAATATGATCTGCATTTGTCAAAATTTGTCCTATATTGAGAAGCCATGATCTGAGCATGAAGATTTAAATTCTGTTTTTAAGGTGCTCATGTTTTTACTTTATGGTATGGAAGCATTATGTTGATTAGACCATCGAATAAATATCTGGTGTGTAAGGTAGCATTCTGGGAGATTCGTATTTCTTCAGTTAATGCTTCAGAGGAAAATGGCTAAAATCAAACCAATAATTACCAATTACAAAACCAGATACTTAATTTTTAGAAACTGAAACAGAAAAAATAACCAAGGAAAATGGCTTACTGACAACTAGTCAGCAAGATGGAAATTTTGAATGACAAATCTGAGAATCTGGTAGTGCTACAACAAACATTTTAAAATATAATTTATATTTTGTTTTTTAAGCAATAGATAATTGAAGGCTGCTGCATTATTAGGCTTTTTGTTTAGTGAAATTTTGAAGTATATGTTTTACAAATAAATGTTATGTTTATTTAAAAATTTTATTCTAATAAGGTTTTTGAGAGCACTGGGTTTAAAAAAAAAGAAGTTACTTTAACATTTAATTAAATGAGAATATGAACTGGAAACTAGAAATTAAAGAATCCACATAATATAAGAAACACAGGGGAGTGTACTTATTTTTTAATGAACATTACACAGTTAATTTGACACCAAACATTATTATTTTTTGTTAAATGTATGCAAACTATGCCATTTATTTTAGTTACCGTGGAGTCATGGTCAGTATAATGTCACGTATTCACATACAATGCCTATGTTAGAAATGTCGCTCTGTGATTATTCCACCAGCACTTCAACGTAAGCAAATCCAACACACAATACCATGTTAAAATGGGTTAAACAGTTTCAAACCAAAGGCACTGTAATTCCAAAAATATCAACAGGTGCTGAACATATGGTGAAAACACCAAAGAATGTGGGGTGTGAAAGTAGCATTTCTCTGTCCCAACATGCCACTCATTAGCATTACATTTAGTATAAGATTCGGTTAGAATTTTGAAAACTGGTCTTAAAATACATCTGCATAAGACTGTTGGTGTGCATTAATTATTTGAAACAAACTATATTCAGCAGGAAGATTTTGCTGTACAATTTAAGTTTGTAACAATAAACCTGAAGCACTCATAAGTAGGTAATACTATTAGGTTCTATTAACAGAGTAGAGTAGAGTTCTATTAGTAGAGTAGGTAATACTATTAGGTATATATATTAGGTTCATAAGTAAGGTGTATTTTCGCCTAAATAGATTAATTAACCAGCAAATCTTTAAGTATCTTTGGAAAATACCTGTAAATCAGGTATCTTTGGACAACTGAATTTACTGCTTCTGCATTCGACATGCAGGTGCGACATCAAAGTGTAATGTTATCAGTCCTTACATTTTTTTTGTTTTAAAAGTATGTGAGAGTGAATTCCAATTGTTACCATAATATGATAAAAACCTTTTATCTGCCAGAACTATAGATGTTGAACTTGGGACAAGATGTGTGGCTCCAACAAGATGGGAGTACAACCCACATCACCACACATTCCATGAACATCCAACAGGGATTGTTTGCTGGTCATTTGATTTCTAAGTTTGAAAATGTGCCTTGGCCTCCTCCCAACCTTGTTTATGTGAGACTTCTTTCTGTGATGGTATTTAAAGAAGCGAGTTTACATTTACAATCCCTGTTAATTAGAAAAAACTGTATACAGCTATTCATAAAGATACAGCAGATAACTCAGGAGAAGTTGGAACAGATGTGTGGCAGTTTCACCTCTAAATTCGAAAATTGCATTATGGAAAATGGACATCCACTTCCAATGTGATTTTTTTTTATGTAAAAAAAATGGCATTGCCTCCCATACTTCATAAAAGTAATAAAGTTCGGTATATAATTATCTGTGTATTCAAAACTGAATACATTCGCTGGTTCACCTTGTATTACATGAATATTAAATAAAAAATTATTTTCATTTTATTGGTATACAGAGTGAGCTACATAAAACCTAATCCATAATGAAACCGCTACCCAATGCTATTTATGAAAGACTCTCACACAACTAATGTGATTAGTGTGAAGTGGATGTTATTAGTGATTCTTGCCACCGTTTGTCAAGTGGTTATATGTAGGTACAACATACATTTTCTTGCAGTGCAATTGTGTTTGTATAAAATGCCTTACTCAATCCAAGGGAGGATAGCTAAATTCATTCTGAATAAAAATTTCCGAACGCCTATATCACAGTGAAGAGTAGCATATACAATTTAGTTAAAAAAATGGCATACTACAGATTCAGTTTCAAATGCAAAATGAAATAGGCAACCTTCCATTAGAACTCTACAGCCCATTGCTAATATTGAAAGAATTACTGCCAGTCCAAAAAAATCACTATGCAAGTTATTCCATCAATCTGGAGTTAAATACACATCTTGTCATAAAATTCTTCATAAATTAAAACTGAAACCTTATCATGTTACAATTGTGCAGCTGAATTTGACAGACAAACCAAAACAACTTGATTATTGCAATTGGCTTCGAAAACATTGTTGGTAGACAGATAGACTCGGTGTCATATTTCATGTCAGACAAGGGATGGTTTCATTCATCCAGCCATGTTAATTTGCAGCAGACTAGGTATTGGATGGTAAGGGATCCTTTCAAGATATTTGAGCATCTGCTTCATGATGAGAAAATTGCTGTTTGGTGGGCCGTTTCCAGTAATTATATAATGGGACCAATATTCTTTGACCAGACTGTAAATGCACAAGAGTACCTCACAATTTTTGAAGAATTCTATGCGCAATTAACTGATAATAAAAAAGAATACAGCTTCTTCCAACAAGACAGGAGCAAAACATCAAATGTTTGATGTGTTTTCACACATGAAATGTTTTACTGAATCACAATCATGCAGCTTTCATAAATGAACAAGCTGTCAGCAGAGTATGCTGGCCGCAACGTTTCCCAGAGTTGCCTACTTGTGATTTTTCTTTTGGGGCAACTTAAAGGAGAGATTATATCCATCTAATCCCCACAATACTGATGAACTGAACATGAACGTTTAACAAGAAATCAACGCAACTGATAACAATGTTTTGGATCAGATGACTCTCAATATGATCAGTCGAGCACAAAAGTGCAATGATGATCAAGGTAGCCATTTTGAACATCTTATGTAACAATAAGGTAAATAAATGCAACATTTAAATTATGTTTATCTTATTTAATTTAATCATTCATAAAATTTCATTCCTACACAACCTACCGATTCTGCAATGGTTTTGTTATGGGTTTAGTTTTATGTTGTTCACCCTGTATTATGATTTATCATTAATATTTCAACAGTAAAGACATACCATATAAGTATGTGCGTTTTCAGAAGGATGAAATGAAATAAATATAATAACAGAAAAATCACCACTCTTACCAATACTACATAATCAAAAACCTTTTAAAGAAAGCATAAAAAATATAGCAAAAATTATATTAAAATAATTTTGAAAATATAAAATGATAAATAAAGATATTGAAATACATACACCCATTCCATGAGACACTAGACATAAAATATAATTGAAGTGTACTATTCAATTAATTTGATAATGTACAAAAATATAGAATTTCTACAAAAATTTATGAAAAAAAGCACAGTACAGTTCAAAGAAGGATGTGTTAAAGGGGTTATTTTTTCATACTTGTGTTGAAATTGTGAAAAAAAAAATTATGGCGTCAAAGATGTATGTAAAATTTATTCTATAATAAAACATAATATAAAAAACACAAAATATAAATAAAACAAAATTAACAAATTCCAGTTTATTGAACATATGATACAATTATTAATACTTTAATCACTAATATGAGAATAATTTTAACATAACAAAAAGAAACAAATATTATAAAATAAATATTGTGAAAAACTAAATATTTGTCTCGCGAATAAATAAATAATAAAATAAGATTATTCATAATTACATTATAATAATCACACATAATAAAGAAAGAACTGTATAAAAACAACTTACAACATAGATGAGTATATAATATTATGCCACTTTACTTCGTTCATTGTAAACAATAATTACTGGTGAAAATTTTCCCCCATGATATGTTAAATAATGGCATACATTTATAGTTTATCAAATTTTTTTTACAATGTTTCTGATCGGATTCTTTTTAGAATTCCAGTAGCATTTATTCCAATAAATTTCTTTATAATTTATTATAAAATACTTTTAAAACATATACATGTTATAAATATCTGATAAATTAATGTGAATAGGAAACTTATTTTGAAAGAATTCTTGAAATTAATGTAGATTTGTCATACAAGTATTACAAATTTTTATACTATTTCTATACACAATAACGTTTATGGAAATATACTCACAAAAGTCTTGTGGAATTCCAAAGTTAGAAAAAATTAAACTGACCTTTTGATCTTGATACAATCTTATTTAATTTCTGAGTGATTAGTTTGGCAGCTGATTCATGAAAAATCATCATCTGGATAATTTTCAAACTAAATAAGCAACATGCTCTTAAATATTTTGATTATAATGCCATTTATAGTGGCTATAACATTTAATTGGCAAGCAAAATAAAAAAAAAGTTATTTTCTTTCAGTTTATATGAAACTTTTAGAAGCATATCATAATGTATGGAAGTTTTATAAAAATTTAGAGTAAAAGAAAATATTATTATATTAAAAGAAAAACAATTTCTCATATCATATATTTCATTTATAAAATAATTATGATCTGAAAACAATAATTAATTATAGTATGAGAAAATACCAATTAACCTTTAATTTTAAGTAGTATCTAAAAGGCACAATTTCTCATCTGAGATGAATATATTCACTAAATGTCTGTTCAGTTTCTTTAGTTCCAATATAGCTATAAATTATCTCATATATTTAATTGCACTATAAAAAAGTTTTACACTCATTATATAAAAATGTTTATAGTATACTTATAATACTAACTATTGTTTTAATTAATTTCTTCTACACTAGATATCTGCTACAGATAAACTAATTTACAATAATAATTATAGTAATTAACTACATACTAATGGCTAAAAGCAGTAAAATTACTTTATAAATCTTAATATAAAATATCAGTCCTGACAATTTTAGAAAATTAAAAAATCTAACCGAAAAAAAAAAAAAAATAGAAAGATACAGGGGTAAAAGAAGAAACTATTGCATAAGAAGTAGGAGATTTTTGGATTATTACCGACTATATTGTATTTTGAATGTTAACTCAGAAAACTGTTCGCCAACAAGAAATTTTTGAAGTAAAGAATTCACAAGCTAATTATGGTAAACATTTATTGTTACAAGGTTTATATGCCAAATTATACATATTCATGCATTGGTACTACCCAGACTGATGATCAATGATTTCAGCTTATTTGTTTTACTCCATATCAGTTTCATAACTTTTAAAGTTATTGTGTGTTTCTGTTCCTTGAAAAAAAAAAAAAATTAATAACATAACTGAAAAGTCTATAGCATGTGAAATGATGTATTTGATTTTTTAATATAAAGAATATATGAACACGTGAGATTCATACACAGGACATTAATGTGATATCAACATGTGAGAATGAATCAACAATAAAATGATAGCATCAAAACATTTACTGCAGAGACAAGTGACAAATAAACTGGGCATTTTGCTTTAGTTAAAATTAATATGCTATGCCTTCTTGATGAATTTGTCAGGCAAGATCACATTATATGTAAAATAACATCTACATTACTTATACCACAATCCATAAAACTACCAATATTTATCAAAAAGCAAAGTCGAGCAACCCAACCTCCTTGAATGTTTAACACGAAAAGTTTTTTTAACATCTTACAATCAGGACTTTGTCCTTAGAGATTATCACTGTTTCATAGATCTGTAAAACTCATTAAAAGGTGTATACTTTTTGAATGAACATGAGCTGAAAAGACAACAGCAAACAAATATGACGTACACAAAAACTTGTAACATATTATAAGTATTTAAATGTTCAGGATAACTACGTGATAAAATCAGCAATATAGAAGCAGAATAAACAATTTTACTGCTTACTTTCATTTTTTTTTTTTTTAATAAAAGTACTACTTTTCATACAAAATATTAAGTTTTATATGTATTCACAGGTTGTTACAGTATCAAAAAATTTGTGGTACCATAGTTACAACTGTATTTAATGTATTCGTGAGTGTAATTTAAATGTGGACTTTTTATTACTAAAAAAAATAGAAATTGTTAAATACAGCACATAAAATTTATCAGAAAACATGCAAATTTAAAGAATTTATTTTTTTATTAATTTTTTAGATAAAATATTGTGACAGTAAAACCATATTTGCAGAAAACAGAAGGCTTTATTTATTATTTTCTAGAAATAAACTTGAATATAAAAAATAATTTTAGAATGGTGAAAAAATCTTCACTTTAAATTTAATAAAGTTAATAAACGAAAAACAATTAAGTATTAACAAATACAAAAATTATTATTTTATAAAAGCATATTAAATACATAACAAATACATAATTAAAACTAAAAATTTTACTTTAAGCTCACACCATTCAATTAACCTCATGTACTTGTCTAAGCTGCTAACCGGACAATTAAAGCTCTCACTTATATCTCCAGCTGCTAAAATTTCTATCAGAGAAAGAGGAAAGATATATAAATAAAACACAGCAAAACTGGAATAAAGAATCCAATCAGAAAAATATCAATGAATTTCATAATACTAAAATGAATTAAAGAATCGATTTACATAAATTGATAAAGGATTATATCTACATCAAACTACAATGAAAAAAAAAAAAAAAATTATTTTATAAATACATAATTATACAAAGTATGTCTTTTTTATTAAATAGATATAAAATCATAAAGAGGTAGAGTAAGTTTTCAGTATTTTTATTTTAATAAGACTAATAATAAATAAACTTAGGAACTACAAAGTTTATTTTTCCAATTTTAGCAGTTTTTTTATTATTAATATAAATCACTTTTTTTAAGTACTCTGAACTAAATCACACATTTTCTTTACTAGTAGAAGGTCCTGGAGATCCAGGCGATTCACTGCTAGGAGCTGTGGAAGTTGTAGATGATTTAATCGTATTAGCTGATGATTGTTGTGATAATGAAGCTGATGAGAGGGAAGGGGCTGAATCATTTTTATATAGTACTTGGAAAAATTTAGCCATTTTTTCATTATTCTCTGTGGCAGGTTTATCAGTTAACATTGTATAACCAGGTCCTAATTTTGACCTCGAACAGCTTTTTAAGTTACCACTGAACGGACTTCCAGCAGATGATGATGCATATGAAGCAGATGATGACGGATATGAAGACAGTGACATCAGTTTCTTCGAACTAGATTTGTTGATTGGATCACCACCCTAAATAAAACACAAAATATACAACTAAGAATTATAAATCTAAAAAATAAATAAATAATTTTACTGAATAAAATAGCTAAACAAACATCAACATAACATATATTTATTTTTTATTTATACACTTAATTCCTGCTGGAATTATCATTGCTTTATATATTAGAACACAATTCTTGAAAAGACAAAAACTTTTGAGATAGATTCAAAATTATTTTTATAAGGTATTTATATATTTTAGTATAATGTGTAATATTTATATATTTTGGTATAATGCTACAAATTTTTTTACAGGTTGATGTTAGGATATTATCTTACTGCTGCCACTTAGATCAACAGCAATCTAAGGCTGGTTTCTTGAAATGTTATTAACTGAACAACATTTCTAACATCTTTATTTTCTATACACAATCTAGAATGATTTTCTATAGATAATCTTGATCAATATTAATAAATAGTTCATATTTCACTGTACACCATGGTGAAAAATATGAACTATAGATTAAATATTAAATGACCTGCTTTCAAAATAATGAATATTTTTTTCAAAAGTATCTTTTTCCCCAACTAATTAGGAATAACTACCAACTCTCCTGAAGAAGTTGCTCCCTATTAACTTTGAAAGGTTCTTTAGAAAAAAAAAAGTTCTAGTATTTTGGAAATTAATAATTTAATAATCCTAGCTTATTATTTATCATTATTTTTAATATAAATTGATTAAATTTTATTTATTAGAATAAATCACTGATGGTGCTGGCTCTCTTATGGCAGCTAATAATTAGTTCATCACTAAAGCAGAACTTAATTCATGAGCAAACTTACTTTTTATTTGTTTTGTAGATACATATAAGGTTTACTGGCATGGATTTCAACTATGGATATACACATCCTCATATTTATACTATTATATAAAGAGGGTGGTTTTTTTTTTTCGGGATTAAAAAAAAAACAACATATCTATTGCTACTAAATTTTAACGCATGTTTCTTGGCAAAACTAGAAGATTTTTGGATATATTTCAGTAAAAAAAAAAAGCTGGAGATTTGCCAGTTAAAGCACAAAGTTCAATGAATTGTGAGCTGTGAGTGTCTTATCACTGTGTGAGCTGGATTTGAACTGACTGAGCATGAACATCTAACAACCAGTTTGTAGATTTTTTGAGATTCATTCTAAGTTTCAGGAATTAAAATTGATTTTTGAATTTTTTTTAAAAACCTGTTATTTCTTTAATTTCTAGAGAACAAATGAAAAAATCAAATTGATTTTTGGTGACTGTAATCTATATGTCAATAAACCAATTTCTAGATTTTTGAAATTCAACCTTTAAAGGGTATAAAGAAAGGTAAAACGTTTTTGAACAATGATTGTAAATTTTCCTAATTCCTACTTTAATAAACAAGATATTCAGTAGATTTGGACTTGCAAATATTCATCAGATAAATATTTAAAAACTGTTTTTAATTTTGATTTTTTTTCAGAGCTGTGGAGGCAAACGACACTGAGGCTCAACCAACAGAGCCACTGCCAATATTACTGTATGTCATGACTGGCTGCACCCTGCTTCTGGTTACTTGACTAAAAAAACATAAAATAAAAAGAATGACTGCTACAGATAAGTAACCATATATTGTAAATTGTAGTAAATTAAAATCAAGAACAAAAAAAGATCTGAATTATAAAATAAAACAATAATAAAAAAAACAATTTTAAATTTCCCTCGATATGTATCATAAAAATATTCATAACAAAATTTCAAAAACAAAAAAAAGTTGGGAAAATTTATAAAATAATTTTGGGCATTTTAAAATACTGCATAAAACTTACTACATAAAATAGACTTGTACCTGAGGTAAAATTTTTTTTGATTGGCGCATTGTTGGTATTGGCCCGCTGCAAGAAGGTTCACCACCTCTGTAGTTTTGTAATGGCCATATCTGTCCCGCACTACTACTGTTGTTACCAACTTTACCATTGCCGATACCACCAAGCAAATCATTATTAATAGCATTATCCCCACCACTGGCTTCTTCTTTTTCTGCTAGCTAAGAAAAAAAATTAAATAAGTAATTAAATAAAATAATTTTCATTTAATATAATGTTTCTCAAAGTACTATAGTAAAGAAAACCTAATTCCATAGAATAACTGTCAGTATATAAAGGTATTAAACTGATAAGAAAACTGAAAACAGTTAGTTAATGTCAAATGTGAAACAAAATAATTCAGTAGGATTTTAACTATTTTGACATCTCAATTATTTTAAAATTAGTAACAAAATTTAATAGTCCCTTTTTAAATGAAAACAAGATATGATTTTTAAACAAGGATGATAACTTTCATATATAAGGATATGAATTATAAAGAGTTGCTCAAAAAGAAATAACATGAAATATGATATTATTCAGCAAGAACTAAACATCTTTTATATAAACCATCACAGATAGAATATAAAGTTCAAAGTAGACAGATATTGAAAGACAATACAGGAGAAGGGAATCATGAGTTTAGTTTTTGTGAGGGAAAGAATTTTAAAAATGTTTTATTAACTAAAAATTTCTACAACTGAACATAAACTAATATAATACTTTTATTTTAAATAAAACAATATATAAATTAGTAAATAATTTAAAAAAATGAATTAACCTGAAAAAAATTCTGAAGATTTATGCGCAAAAGTCGGTTAAAAAAATAAAACTTTTATTAAGGAAAGAAAGTATCATAGTAAATTAAGAACAAATTTGTATGCAGTCTAGTAATTAATTTTCATTTTAATACGTTCAGAAAAAATTCAGGTAAACTCCTTTTTTAAAGAGTTTAGGAGTTACTAACAAATCTAAGTTGGTATTTGTACAATTGGTAATAAAATGATATTACTGAATCCAGTATTAGAAATAGCTTAAAAAGAAAAATTATTGATTATTTTTCAACAAACAAGTGTGTTTTACAAGTTCAAAAATTATTATCATTTGAAGAAAATAGATAGCAAAAGGTGTTTGCTAACATCATGTGATAGTAAAATATATTATTAATCTTTTTCCTTAAATTTGTATTTTGTTCCAACTTGATAACGTTTTCCTAATGATTATTGCTGCATTTTAAATTTAAATATAAAAATAAACATACCAATGAAATGCTTAGTTTAGAATTTTGTTGAAATCTAGACATAAGATATTCATATTTCACAACATATCTCTTAATATTGCAATTTAAAATTCATGAGCAGTTATAAAAATTTTTTTTATAAAATAACTTAAAATCACATATTAAAAAAAAAATTAAAAAATACCTGAGCAGATGTTGGTGATGGAAAATCCTTTGTCCGTTCAAGAATTTGTGAGACGATAGAATTGTGTAACGTCTCGCTTCCAAACTCTCCTGGAAAATGTTTCTGTAGTAATACTGTAGCAACATGATACACATTGCTGTTTAAATGAGATTGTGATTCAAACTGAAACCATTGTACAGTGTCACTGACTGTACGACCATTCCAAGACAAAACAACAGGTATCTGGTACGAAAAAATCGTAAACAATAATCAGCAGTATAACAAAAAAAAAAAAAAAAAAAATTAATAACAAAGTACCAACAATTATGACAATACATCGGTCATTTAAATTAAATTTTATATAAATATAAAAAATGATATAAAATTATAAATTATAATATAAGCAGGTTTTGTTGTAAAATAAAATTATCTGTAAAAATAAAAACAATTAAAAAGAGATTATGGAGTATATATTATACACCAAAGATTATAAAACAAGATAAAAAATTATATTTACAAAATAAATCTCAATCCAAAGTCTAATTTGATCCTCATCAATTATACCTTAATAAGGTACGGTAATATTGTTAAGTATAACTGAATGAATATGGGGCATATAAAATCACAGATTCTTTTCATAATCAGAACTATATATAATAAAAACTGATAAATGGAATACTAAGAGATGAATTTATCAGACAAGATTAATATATTACAGAGAAAATTTTCTTATTATTTACTAATAAAAAAAAAAAGTATTAATCCAAATTCCATGCCACAAAAGTACAGCGCTTTTTCACAATCAATAAAGGAAATAAAGTTTGATTTATGTTGTACAATTATTATACAGTTTACTGATTTGTCATATCTAGTGCTTTTTTGAATTATATTTACAAATGTTTCTATAAGGCGATTTTGAAAAGTCGATTCTTTTGTATTCATTGCCTATAATGTTCCTTTTACTCGAGTGAATATGCATCCCATCCATCAGATAGATGATGTTCATCTGTATACTCCTAGGTTAGTATGTTTATCAATTAGCTGTAAGACCTTCTGTATTCTACTTTTAATTCTGCCATGTTAACCTTCTCTACTGAAAATCTTGAATATTTTATACAACAGTTGGTTGATGTACAATAGTTACGAATTTTATCAGTTTAAGTAATTGAGAATAAAATATAAATAAAGCATTCTTGAATGGCTTTGAAGTGACTTAGTTTTTCTGATTTTCACTAATCTCAATAATTTTAAGTTTAAATTACAACTGTGTATTATCATCCAAAAATAACCCTCATAATAACTATTAAAAAAAACCATGAAAGAATGATTTGACTTAGTTCTTTTCAGAAAAATTCTGCAAATTAAAAAGAAAAACTCTTTTCATTAAAGCCAGTTTCAAATTCATGTAAATTTTGTTTATCTTCAAGGAATATTTTTTTATACATCTAATATAGAATTACCATAAGTTTTAATTAAAAAAGTTACTTTTTTTTTTATAAATTATCATTAAAAATCAAATATTTTTTTATGTTTACAACTAGAATTTCTGAATTCAATGAAAATTCTCTGTTTTATATTTTTTATACGGATATATGTTATAAAGTAGAGACATGGGAGATGATGGCTCTAATCATTCTTTAGCAAAGCTCTGAACTAAATATATACTTATCTTATTAATTTACCATTTCAAAAACCTTTCAGTTTTAAGTAAGTGAGAAATGTCACAATTTTACAATATGACGATTTAAAAAAAAAATCATTTTGATGTAAGTTGCATTTAACATTATTAAAAAAAAATTAAAACTTTTAAATAACATTTCATAAAACAAAAATCACTATGTGACAAATGAAATGAGGTACATTAAATTAAAAATATTGATGAAACTTACATTTTGGGGAGGATTATCATACAACTGTCCCTTCCAGTAATGTTTAAAACCACAAGGGCAAATATTTGTATTAGGTGATGAGACAGGCATCGTAGTTATATCACCATTTTCATAAGCAACACTACCATCAGACAGTATTGTTCTTAATTTTGACCTAAAGAACATAATAAAAATAAAATAAGTATAAAATTATACAATAATTAAAAATTTTTGCATAGTATTACTTGAAGATAATTGGTACATACAAGGTGATTTAGGAGTTAAAGAAAATAATTTTGGAATTGATTCTAGAGCTTGAAATAAGGAAAACAGTTCATATAAAAATATATTAGGGGTAAACTTGATAGTTTTGTGTTTTTTCAACTGAAAAACTGAATAATACAGGTTCCACAAGTATATCTCTCATGTTTTCATGATATCCAATATACATTGAATATCAACATTTTGTAAGTCTGAACTACAGTAACTTTGTTAAATGATTAATAAATGTGTAAATTCTATTATTACAACTTATAGAGAATTTAATTCTGATAAAATTGATTTAAAAAGAAACATATTTATCAGTACTTAAGAAAGTGGTCATTATTTCACTAGCCATTTGTTTAATGGTTTGATTAGAACAGATTTATATAGTGGTTAAATTTTTTAAAAACCAACAAACAAGTTAGGCTCTTAGAAATGATGGTAAAGTAAGTCCGTTAGTTCTAGAGATAATAAAAAAAAAAGGATCTTCAGTTAGTTTTATATTGACAATACCACAATTTTGTAAAAAAGTAAAATTGATAATTTTAAAGTAAATGTTTAAATCTATATCTTCAAATGTGAAAACACTAAAAAAAAAAAAAGTTGATTAATATTTTATAAACTGATCTCTAAATTTAGTCAAGCTATTTAATATTATTTTTTCTTTTATTAAATTAAGCTATATGAACAAAATAAGAAGCAATTATTCTAAAAACACTAATACACTAATTGAGTTATCATTTTAATTATAAAAAATATTAAAAAATGACATTATTATTCTTAAACCAATAATTAAGGTGAAATGTTTTACCCTTGGCAAAACGTGCAGACTTCCATCTGGACGGCTGATTCCAAAACTAACATATCTTTTCTTGCATTATAAGAACATGTAACACCCTATAAAATAAACAAAAAATAAAAGTCACTATTAGCATTAATACAATTGTTTTAAATTAAAAATAGCAAACTGTTACACTGTATACATAAACTAGCGTTTAGTTATCAGAGATTAATATGCATATAATCTGGTATAATGCAAGCTGCATTAAAATGAAACTGAAAATCAAAACTACAATTAAAAAAAGCTAGTATTCATTATAATGGAAGATATCTCATCTCGCTATTATAGCTGATTAAGAGATAAAGGAAAATATATATATTAAATTTAAGGAGTTTTTAAAAGAAAATAAATAAAGATGATTGAAATTTATGCAAACATAACAAATGGAGCACAACAATTTATTTTTTATATCTAATATACTAATGATTATACAAAGCCAGATTATTATAGATAAATTCAGTTTATTTGTAAAACAAAGTTATTCTTACTACTATTTGTTCTGAAAACTATTTCAAGTTAGTCTTATTTGAAAACAAAGTTAAATGAACAAAACTTTCATTTGATTTAATTAGAAATGAATTGCTGGCCTCCGTGGCCGAGTGGTAACGTATCGGTCTTTCATCCAGTCTCGAGTTCGAATCCCGGTCAGGCATGGCATTTTTCACACATGCTAACAATTCATTTATCTCTTCCCTCTGAAGATATATTTAATTGTGGTTTCGGAGGTTAAAAAAAAATAAATAAATTGGAAATTAATTAAATTTTCAATGACCCAAACATCAATCCACTTTTTCTTTCTCTTTTATACTGTAATGGGTAAAGAAACTTCTAATTATGGAAAGTTCAAAATTAAGAGAGAAAATTAAGAATTTAAAAGCATAAATAGATAAAAAAAAAGAAAAAAATAAGAAAACCAAAGAGGAATAATAAAAATAATTTTTTTAAAACAGTGTAGAAGGCTCAGAGATGATACAATATCTATATAATATATATATATTATATATATAATATATATATATATATAATATTATACTACATAATATAATAGTATAACAATGTAATAGAAATCTATATGAATTAAAAAACGAAAGGCCCTATCAGCTGCTGTTTTGAAAGTTTAAGTCCTAGCCCAGGTGGCTGAATACTGCCAAGAACCAGCAAACACTGGAATGGTACATGAAGAATCCAAGGACACTTTGTGATAACATCACAAACTGCCTAATAACAATAGGGCAAACAAGTGAAGAGTATGTTACAAAATATTCAGTTTTGGGGTAGTGGTTTTTCTTTGGTTAAGTACAAGAAACTGTTTGGTGAAAATATTTTGAACATGGGACAAGGTTACATTATACATTGATAAAAGTATAAGCTAGTCACATTTTGTAAATAGTACAAGTAAATAACTTATTCATAAAGTTAATTGTTATCTTACTGATATATCACTTTTTAATTTAGTATGAATTTGTATTAGCTATTGTTGTAAACTTCATAGTAAAATTAGAACTGTATTTGAGATATATAATTACATATTTTGTTTATAGCATATTATTACAAAGCAAATAAATTAATTTGTAAATATTTATGGTACGGTGAGGTATGATATACCTCAATAACCTTGTAGAATTGATAATACTTAATAATATTTATTTTAAATTATTCATTACAAAGAAAATAACAAATTACTAACACTATCATGTGTGGTTTTTTTTACATTCTAGATGCTTACCTATAGTATTTGAAACTGTTGTAGAACGTTTGGAATGTTAACTATCACTGTAAATAATAATTTTGATCTTTAAATCTTATTTTATTTCAAAAATGCAGTTCATTATTTTAAGGTAAGGTGATTTTATCTAATCGCATCCATCTTGTACTAACTGCTTTGTGAGCACAGACTGGATTGTAAATCTCATGGAATCATTGTGGATAATGTGGTGAACCATGTTGTTAGAATGACAACTCAAAAATATTTTGTAGATTTTGATGCACCTAACAAATTCATCTTCAATTACATAATGAATCAAATGTTAAATATAATTTTTTATACAATCCCAAAATGCTCAAACTGAACTCTTCATATTAAACTTTATTCACTAAAATTACTTATTGTACCAAATCATTGACCTTAACTTTTTTTACATTTCAATTTTCTATGGTTTATGTCTTGGTCTACCTAATAAATACTGATCTTGCAATTTGTAATCAAATAAAACAAAATAAAATTTTCTCTATCACACAGAATTTCAAAATGAGATCATAACATTGTTTTGTAAAAGCATTTACCATATATTTTTAATACAATTTCATAAAATATGTATATATGTACATTTTATATGGGTAGAGCAAAGGAAATGTATGATTTTTAAACTGCTAGTACTCAGTGGTGAGTGGAGGTACTGACCTTCAGTGATCTCTGGCAGACAGCTCAGACTATACAGTTTCAGTCGCTATGGAGCACAGAATATTGTATTTGCTGTCAAACAGTTTTTATAAACAATGATTCTGTGATCACGGTTAAATGTCTTTACCGTCAAAATTTTAATGTTGAACGTTGAGGTGCTGTTTCAGATTGAAATACCAAACTCTAATGCATTGAGGCGTTTAGAAATACTGGATCTTTGTTTAAGAAAAAAACAACCTGGCTTTCCCTGTTCAGTCCACACTCCAGAAAATAGACAGAGTGAGAAGGGCAGTTCTTGCTAGTCCAAAACGATTCACTAGGTGACAGGCTGTAGCACTGGGTATGTCACAATGTTCATTTCATCGCATCTTATAGTGATCTGAAATTTCCCCCATAGAAAAAAAATGACCGTCCAGCAGCTACCTGACAGGGATTTTGTGCAATGCAAAGAATTTTGTGATATAATGAACGCCATTCTTGTGGAATATGCAAACACCCTAATAATAATTATTGATGAAGCCCATTTCCATCTGGGTATCTATGTTAATATACAAACTGTTGTATCGAGCATCAGAGAACCCACATGAACTATACCAAAAACTTTTCCACAGCTTAAAAGTAACAGTGAGGTGCGATGTTCCCAAGGTAGGGATTGTTGATCCTTACTTTTTTGAAGAGGTGAGAACTGCACTTACAGTAACATCAGCGCACATGTTAAACAACTTCCTGTACCCAGAACTGGAAAGGGATCGGATGAACATGAGAGAAATGTGGTTCCAATAGGATGGTGCAGCAACTCACACAGCAAGAGCATTGATTGAGGTGGTTCAACAAATGTTTTCTGGACATGTCATTTCCCGATTCAGTGATGTTTCTTTGGCCCCCGTATCTCTTGATGTATCGATTTGTGAGTTCTTTTTGTGGGGCTCTCTTTTTTTTTTTTGTTTAGCCTCCGGAACTACCGTAAGGTATTACTTCAGAGGATGAATGTGAATGAAGTGTAGTAGTCTTGTACAATCTCAGGTTGACCACTCCTGAGAAGTGTGGTTAATTGAAACCCAACCACCAAAGAACGCTGATATCCACGATCTAGCTTTTTGTGGGGCTACCTGGTATCAAGAGTGTACATGAAGAAGCCACGCACAATTGAAGACCTGACAACTTCCACTTGTCAAGAAATTGAAGCTGAATTAAATGTTAGAGAAAGCTGTGCAGAGCTTTGAGGAGAAGCTTTAAATTTGCATCCAACAAATATGTCATCTTATTGACACTATTTTCTGAACTTAATAAGATATTTTGATTTCAAAAATACAATAAAAATATTAATTAATGAAAAACTTTTTTTCCCCTGCTCCATCCTTTATTATTATCAGTGAAACTGATTGCATTATTTGAAATAAAGAAATGTATTATTTGTAACAGACAAAATAAAAATAACAAATTTTCAGATTGTAATGACTTATTGTTTACTTGGTATTTCTCTAAGAATAAGAGAAATTTTTAATTTATTTTAAATAATTAAATAAAGCTCTAAATTTGAATTTGATAACGTGACAGAATGTTATTAAAACTGCACATTTTAGATCAAAATAATCCTCTCTTTATTACTTGCAATGAAGAATCTTTAACTGTTAGCAGAAAGAACTAAAACCTGATGAAGTCATTTATTCAGATGTAGTACAAAGGTTTTTACCAAAATTATTATAACTCCCCATATATATATTGAAGTCCACAAAATAAATAAATAACTAATTCTTAAATTTTTATGTTAATAATATTAAAATAGTTCAGTCCTTGTTGTGTAAAATCATGTCCTTTTGAATCTGGCAAAAAGTTATGGAACCTACTAGAAGCAGTAAGGTTGTGTATCTTTTGTTTAAGATTTTTACAGAAGAATGAATTTTTTTTTGGCAATTTGCATTGACAAAGTTTAGTTTTAGAATTAATGTAATTATTTATTTTGTCTGGAATAAATTGTATTTATAAATAGAGTAGAAATTAGTAATACAGGCAAATAAATTTTTCTAGTGTTTTCTAGAAGTACAACAGACGTATATAAGCAAGATGAAGGAACAGATGATTGGCTCAGTATGTATCGAAGTTAGTACCGATGAGTGACACTACTATTGTAACTGTGCGAAAATTTAAATTGTTTTGTTTGGATTTTGTTAAGTGTAATAAGAGCTTTTAGTTAAACAAATTATTGTGAGGAAGTCAGATATCGTGTTAGTTATTTACGAATCATTCTTTCACTACAATTCTATGCTACATAATTAATTAAATACATGTCCCAAGTGACATTCAGACATCTCCACTGCATTAAAGCTATACTCTGAATTTCATTACGCAGAGCCTTTTACATATTATATCTTTTTGTTTTTATACTACAATCATGGATTTCATTTTAATTTATTAATAATCATTTTCACTAAGTGATTGTGTAATTAAACAAAATTCATACAAAATTTTTACTTTATAATGAAGTTTAAAATGTTTTGTGCAAAAACAATACAAATGTAATAAATTAAATGGTTCAGGTAGTGAATTTTCAACAAGTAATTGAAAAAAGGAAAAACATTTATATCAGTGATGGTATAAATGTTTGCATTAGTGAGATGAGGTGATTAGCTGCATAATGCTAATTATGTATTTCAGGTAGCCTAGATTAATAGTTTTGTTAATATTAATAGGGGAAAGATTCTTACCAGAAATATTTAAAATTAAATATTCCAGTCATCTCATTTCAACTTTTAATTTAACTAACCCATTAAAATATTTATTTCAACCCAACAAGAATATTAAAAAAAAACTTAAATTGTAAACACATGAATAAATTTTTTTTAAAAATATCTAAATTGTTTAAAAAGCTTACAGCAGATTTTATTTTCTCAATGCCAACAAATATTAAATTTATATCAAATAAATTTAAACTAAACAGTGAAACTATTATAGAAATATACATAAAGCAATAGTAATAAAATACTAACATAACTATGGAATGGATATAATTTATTTTCTTGAAGAAATCCGTATTCTTTTTTCGCTAAGTTGTATAATAATCCTTTTGGACGTAACCAATCACCAGACAGTGGTAATACATTGATGGCATCACAAGTCAAGCACCTCTGCAGACGTCTGTCTTGTAATGCGCAATGTGTAACTTCAGTAATTACTGATGGCTTGATTCCTAGAATTAATAGACATAACATTTAATTTTGGATATATAAAAAACATATGGAGTCATTTCAACTAGAAAATTTCCAAATTTCCTTATGTCAACATATGACTGAGTAGAATCTATTTAAGTGTTCCAAAAAACACAAGCAGGTTGTTTCACCAATTCAAAAAAAAAAAATTGAAGCACCCATCTTGTTTCCTACATATTTAAAAACATTTTAAAACTATTTTTTACTTTTTATTTATCCAGTTTATCTGTGGCAGCTATTTTTGTTACTATGTGCACAGCAATTTTTGTGATTGTAAGGAGTTTATAGAAAAAATCATAACTAAAAAACTATTGGTCCTGGAAGGATGGAACAAAGCTATTTAATCACATTTTCTCTAAGTAAATGATTGGTACAATGGTTTATTTACCATTGTAAGAGGTTTATAGAAAAAATCATAACTAAAAAAGTACTGATCCGGAAGGATGAAACAAAGCAATTTAATCACATTTTCTCAAGGTAAATTATTGGTACAATTGTTTATTTACTTATCTCTCTTTTTTCTATGAGAAAATTACCAAAACTGAACATGAAAAATGGTGAAATTTCACTTTTGGTAAAAAGAGGCAGGGATGGCATACACAGTTTGAATTATATAATTTTTTTTTATGTAGGTATATGTTAGTAGTTTTACCATAAATAATATCAGTGGTGATATACTTACCCCTAAATTGTTATAAATATTTGAAAACTATTTTTTTTTAAATTCAATTTTGGCTTCAAATAACTCTAATTGTAGCAAAATTTTAATTATTCTTTATTGAAATAGCCTGTTTTTGGAGGAAGAAAGTTTATTATTTGGGTTAGATTAACCAACAGCTACTGATAATTCTCTTGAAATTGTTTGAGTAAAGTAACATCTTACAATGCCTTCTGAACCAGAAACATACTTGTTGTAGCTTCTAGTACCAACAACTTTTTCACATCAGTCAAAACAGTTTTTTTAGAGTTTATGAAATCTTAGCTATCTCTCTCTTTATCTGTTTAGCTTCTGGAACTACCGTAAGGTATTACTTCAGAGGATGAATGAGGATGATTTGTATGAATGTGAATGAAGTGCAGTCTTGTACAATCTCAAGTTCACCACTCCTGAGAAGTGTGGTTAATTGAAACCCAACCACCAAAGAACACCTGTATTCATGATCTAGTATTCAAATCCGTATAAAAATAACTACCTTTACTAGGATTTGAACCTTGGAACTCTTGACTTTGAAATCAGCTGATTTGCGACGTCGCATTAACCAACACTAGACCAGCCCGGTGGGCAAATCTAATCTGATTTAATAAAAAAATATTTGGTGTTTTTCAGGTTTTGTGATTACAAAATAAATACATTTCATCAATGTTTAGTATCCAACTGTTTAATGACCTTTGCCACCTCTCATTTTGTTGTTTCTCACACACCATCACAGACATTTTTCCCATGGGATGATCTAAAAAAATTGCCATTCAGTTTCAAAGTCAAAGTCTATTTTGTGATTGCACAAATTAGCAAAATTCTTTTTATTTTTATACATTTGAAGTACTATCAGTAAAATAGATGAGATTTTTAATGTTCTGATGTACTTCCTTGATTGGTCTATTAAAAGGTTTTGAAAGCAATAAAATGTTGCTGTATTGTGCTTCAAACGATTACTTAAAATACAGACGCTTTTGTGTTGTAATACACATTTTTATACAGAGTGTATCAAAACGCATAACTAAAAAGTTATGCGTTATTCTAATACAAAAGTATTAGAATTTGTAGAGAATTTAATTCTGAGAAAAGTAATAC
>JAAAKQ030096867.1:2514-12719 GCA_010016005.3 Zanna intricata
GATGAGGAGTTGAGCATTAGACCAACACTGTGGGTTATATCCTGACAGTCCTAGAAGCGAAAGTGTGACCACGTTCAGGATAATAACTGGCTATGATTGTCTTGTTGCCCATCTGTCCCAAATAAATATACATCCTACATCTAGATATGTTATTCGCAAGGCGGAAACTGAATTGGTAGCACATATTGAATGAATGATTATTTTAAAAAATTGTTAAGGAGTGAATGTAGGAAAGATCTATTGTCGAGTACGGAAATTAATAATTTCGTATCAAAATTAGCGAATTTCTAATAAAAATAAATAAACATTTTCTTGTTAATGGAAAATGGAAAATCTTATCTGTTGTAACTCCTACATTCCACGTTTATGAATATAAAATACATTTTTGATAAACTTTATTGCATTTATTGTGCTGATGTACATTAAGAGTTGTTGTTGGAACTGTATTTATTGTAGTTTTATAGGTGTCGATTAGACTATAACATTCGGCGCCTGGCTAGTCTGTTTTCGTCTCGTTAAGTTTTAATGAAGGAGAACATGCAATTTTTTTTTTTGGCAACTGTAATCTTACAAGTTTATATACATTGCTGAGAACATATATAACATGTTTTTTTTTCTTTAAACATGTTTAGAGAAATTATAATTAACAAAGAAAATGTTTATTACATTTTATAACTATTAAAATGATCAAATTTTTTATGCAAAATCAATTCAGGATGTATAAATAATTCAGGATATAAATTTAATTCTGTTCTATTTTTCAATTAAACAAAATTAGAAAAGCAGGCCAAATTTTATTACCCTGCCTAATAAATAATTTTCTTCTTTTACATTTGCAATTATTTTAATTTAAGTAGAACTCAGTCTTATATATATATGGAGAGAGAAACAGAAATAAGTCTGCGGGTGGAATATTTAATCAGTTGATGTATAATCATCATCCTCGTTTCTAGATCATCCGACCTCTTTTTTTTCTGTTTTTAGCCTCCGGTACTTAACGTATTCATCCTTATTCAGAAGATGAATAAGGATGATATGTATGATTGTGAATGAAGTGTAGTCTTGCACAATCTCAGGTCGTCCACTCCTGAGAATTGTGGTTAATTGAATCCCAACCACAAAAGATAACCGGTATCCACGATCTAGTATTCAAATCCGTATAAAAGTAACTACTTTTACTAGGATTTGAACCTTAGGACTCTCGACTTCGAAATAAGCTGATTTGCGATGTCGCGTTAACTTCTAGACCAGCCCGGTGGGCTAGATCAGCTGACCTAGGTTTCGATTCCAAGGCAGGCTCTTTTATTTCATTTATTATTAGATCCATTTCGTACTCGTTAAAATACGTTTTGTTGCGTGTTCGACTTTAGAAAATAAAATGTGAATTATATAAATTACAATGGAAATTTATTAACATTTGTAATAATAAAAATCCAAACGGTTGATTGATTGTGTTTTAAAATTTGATTTACAAAGAATTGTTAAAACAAAAATTTCTTTTCTGTTTTCTTCTTAATGTACACGTTATCTTTTAAAGTAATCTTTTTTTTTTCCTTCGGGATCATTGTTAGGTATTGTTACAGAGGATGAGATGAATAACGATTTTTGTTCCTTGTATACTTTTTCACATTTAAAAGATGTTTAAATAGATATTACACAAAGAATTTTCATAAATATAAAAACTAGCGGAAGTAGTATAAAAGAAATCGATTTTAGGTTTTTATTGTTGATTAACTTTAAAAAATATGTCAAAATAAAAAAAAAATTAAACAACAGTGCATGACTGTCGAGTCTGACAGTTCTAAAAAAAGATTTTTCCTTTATTTCAATTGTTGTAGATTAATTTTAGTATTTTGCTATGCCGTATAATACTAAAAATTTTCTTCATTAAAAATAATTTAAGAAATTTTATTATTTTTCAAAAAAATGTATCGTTTTCTTTGTTTTTTTATCGATTATAAGAGCTACGATTGTGAGCCAACTAACTTAAGGTACAAGTAATTGAGGTCCTATAATTCTCATGGTCATATTCAAAAGTAACGTTACTTTTCTAAGAAAAGTATTTATATAATTTCCCGTGCTTTTTACAAATCCAAATAAATTGTCGTACATCAGCACAAAACTGTAAAATTTGAGTGATGTAAATAATTTCAGTGTTATGTATTTAACACAGTGAAATCACTCGGTTTATTAATGGATCTAGTGAACAACGCGCATCTAGAGAAAGGAAATTTGATTAATGCTTCTTGTACAGTAGACGCTTTAAATTTGTCATATCTATTAAACGTAAGGGAAAGTTGGTGAGTTACAAGTAGAGCCTTTCTCTCGTAAAATTACGACAAAAAGGGGAAGCCTTGCCAACATATGTAAGTAAATTTAAAAGTAAAATTTAAAATAATTACTTTCTAAATATGTTTTAGAACAAGTGAATGTTAAAAAGTTACGTAAAGCTTTTTAATTTTTTAACATTTTTATTTTAAATTAAGATGAAAGAAATAAAATTTTTAAGATTTTTGACTATCAAAAATATAAAAATGAATTACAATTTTTCTTTTCAGAATCCTTAAGTGTGTTTTATTATTTTTACTTCCTTGTACAAGTACAAGTATTGTAATCGCGAAAAATTTCGATTTTCTGATTTCAACGGAAATATCAATTTTGACCAGCATAACTCAAAAAAGATTAGCCGTAGAATGTTGAAATTTTGTATTTAGGATAGTTATTATAATTTCTAATTGTGAACCTCCCCTTTAGATTGCATCGATTGAACCAAAAGTGTCCACAAAAGCTTAAATCCCAAAAGAAATTGGATTTTGGACTTTTTCTTAACTGCAGTAATAAGCCCTCATTGAAAGCTTTTCAACGATGTATCATAAGAGGTATCTATTTTCATTAGTTCCAGAGTTATTGCGAAATAAAACTTTAATAATTGAAATATTTGGATCTTTTAAGGGGAAGGAGGACCTCATCTCCTATTTTTTTTTTTTTTTTGCCTGATTATAAAAAAAATTATAAATAATAACTCAATAACAAAACAAAAAAATTAGAAGTTTTTAGTGAAATAAAAGTTTATAATTTAAAAATGCTATATATAATATAATAAGCGTACAAGGAAATCATGTGGTGTCCACATCAGATTTATTGAAACATCTGATTATTTAATATTAATTGAAAATTATTGCTTAGAATCGTATTATTTTTATTTATGCATTTTTTTCAGTTTACTCTAATAAAAATCGCTATAAAATTTAGTAACCTTCTTCTGTTTCGTTTTTGATATCATTTTGTTGATAGTTACATCATAACAATTGAAAAAATCATGGTATTAGATAGATATAAGACTTAATTTATTTAAAGCGTAATAAAGGGACTTTTATTCTAACCTAATATTTCAGGTAAGATTGTCGTATTAGTAATTGTATAAATATTTGATGTTAATAAAAATAAATATTTTTAGCAATTACGTAACTGTCAAGTTTATTAAGAATTGGAGTATCGTATCTCACTTTCAAATGAAATAAGTTTAAATGAAGTGCAGAAAAGAAATGTTTATATGTAATTTAATAGGCGTTCAAAAAAGTGTCCATATCAGATTTAAAAAAAAAAATGTTTAAACGATCAACTTAACCAAAGTGTACAAATACCCTGAAAACTATTGTACAATAAAATTATAAATATAATATTTACAACTGCTCTTATAACTATCCTCTTGTTCTTACTGTTACTTTGGCGTTAATTGATGTTAGGATTTTCCTTTTTTTTTTTTGGTTAATTCCAACTGAGAGCAGCATCATAATTTACTGAAGAAGGTCGGAAAAACGGCTGTAAACTTTATTAAATTTATTCCGGTGTTTATCTTCAAAAAGTTTTGTAGATTTAATTATTTTTATTGTCGTTTGTCAAGTAAAAAACTTAAGGTTTTATGTAAATTACACGATTAAATCTTATTAAGAAATGAAAAGTAATCTCAAAATAAACAGATTATGTTAGTAAAATGTTGGCTAATACCAATAGAATTTAATACATTATACAAAAGTTATAGCTTAAAATTATTAATTATCTTTATTCATCCATATTATGTGGTGCTCTATATATATATATATATGTATAATAAGTTAAGCTTAAAATAACATATTTATGTTTTACATATTTGATACATTAATATATATATCATACTAAATGTTTTAAAGTAATGGAAATGTATTTTTAGTATATTTTGGCAAATTTACAGAAACACACATTTTTTAAAAAAGTATTATTAATATTAAATTTAGAGAAAATATAATAAACCCGGATATTTAATTAAATCTGACTCATGAAAAACTTTTTAAAAATTATTTGAACACACACATTCAAATATTGATAATGAATATGTGTTAAAATGTAGTTGACGAATAGAAATGAAAAATTCACGGCTTTAAATTCAGTAATGGATGAGTAGCATCCTGATAAAAGAAGACAAGCTAAGCAGTCATCTTAATGAAATTTTGACCTTGAGATTTGAATTTGTGCCAAAGTGGTAGTTCAAGGCGCGTCTCGACGCAATCGTCGCATGACTACCATAGGTGTTCCCCGATAATCCTTCCTCTGAAGTGAAGCGATCTAAATTTCGTTTTAACTTTACTTTTTAGTTCAAGCTACATTAACTGTTATTTATTTTATGTTTATTTTTATACTAGTAAGTATTAATGTTTTGTTTTATGTTTTTTTTAAAGTATAATTTGCACTAAAGTCTAAAACATTCCTTAAAATGATTACAGATATTATGTAGAATGATTGTTTTTCCCTAACGAAAATAAAATCAAAATGTACATAGTTAGTTTTTTAATAATTAAGTGAAGGCTTTTTGTGGATAAAAATACAATTTATTTTTACAGAAATTTAATGAAAATTTATAATTAACGCCATCGCAATAAGTTAAAGAACGAATAAAAAATAAATATAATTATAAAAATGCTGACAACACAGTTGTAGGACTTTCCCGTCATGCGGCTTTTTATCATGCGCGGCTTACACACATATACACACTCAACTTAATTTAAAAAATTTATCAGTTTATTTGATATTTTTTGTTAACATAATTTTTTTTAATGATTCTAACTTTTTTTCGATGAGTTGCGAAGGAGTGCATTTCCGCACGTCCCATGGAGTCTTCATGGGGGGTGTGTTGGACTCAGAACCGGGGACACTAGTTGTCCCAAGCTAGCTCACCCAGCAAACTAAACAGTCTTGCTAGGCGGCTAAGCAGTGTAACCTGCCCTTTACCGACTAAACCCCCCTCACCGCTTTCCGCCGACCCGAGATCGGACCCGCAGTGAAGCATTACTCAGCCTCGGGGAGGTGCCTTTGGGTTTGAAAGATCCGGAGTCCCCGTGAGTCATCATCGCCACCCATCCAAGCAAGCTTGGACAAATTACGACTCAGCAGAGGGCTATCCGTCACCCCGTCCCCCTTCGGGCTGGTTCTTAACCATCACCTGGTGGACTTCATCCGTATCTCCATCCTCTGATTTCTGATTTTTTTATGTTTTTTTATATATTTATTTTTAATGATTCTAACTAAAGCGCGTGCGCTTACCTTATTTAATTATCGCGGGTGTAGCGGTACTGGCGGTCACTTTAAATATTATTCATTTATTTAATTCTACCATTTACCTGTGACGTCACAACATAGCAACCGACTACAATAGTTGTACGTCATTGCTACACTAGTGCTCCTTGTGGTGAGAGGAGGTATTATTGAAACAGTACACATAATTAGCCGATAGTTTATTTAGTTAATTTTTTCGGAGGGGTGGGATTTTGCAAAGGTTTTTTTCAGACATTTCACATTAGGCGAAATCTGGAGATACTAAGTGTGATCTTGCTGTACAACTTCGCCCCCTTGACGTTTTAAATTGAAAATTTAATGGCATCAGTGCCACATTTATAGAAGAAATCTGACCAAGTTTGGTCAAATCGGTCCTGTAGTTCTGGAGATAAAAGGAATGCAACACCGAACATACACACACGTACCTACGAACATCCGGAAAATTTCTATTCGGTTTTTTGAGTTCCTTAGGTGTCAAAACAGTCAACATCCGGTGAAAACCGCATTACCCAAATTGGACCGATTACAATACTTTCTTTTCTAAAGCTATAGTTCTACTATAGCGCTTGACAGGAAAGTAAAATTAATTGAACGAGTTACTATCTTAAATGTTGTTGTTTGTTTACATCTCGACTTAGATTAGGTTTAACCATACTCAGATGTGAAAGTGATTTGGCTTAAAAATATGTAGGTAAGAAGTTTTCTTAGAAAATATACAAATTATATAAGTAAACTTATATTTATGATAAAGATATGTAGAAATTAAAAAGTAAGATTTGTAAATACTCGGTGTGCTACGGTAGTTGTTAGAAATTACGGAATTGTCCCTTCCTGTTCACAATTATTTTACACACATATAAACCTATTTATTTTTTGGGAACCACAATTTTACCATATGTAGAATTTGAACGATTGACATAAATAATAAATATGTAACTCAATTGAAAAAATTATTTTAAAAATGAATGCCCCCCTCCCCTCCGATTGAAGAATCATACAAATTTTTTTCCTAATCATTTGATTCAAGGGTTATTGTCATATAAATTTTAGTTTTCTAGAATATATCCTGAAAGTTCTATTTACAGTATTTGAAAAAGGCTATTATTTTAAATACCAAAGTTGATGGGATTATTTTATTTTCAATTATATTTTCATGTTAGGTTATCTTTACATGACTATTCTGTAGCCAGAAGGGTTATGTTTTTCATTCTGTAAGTTTTATTTTAATTATAATGTTTTAAAAATGCAATTTAATTTTATGTTCGGAGTGACAATATTTTTATTTGAGAAAAACTTTAACCACTTAACTTTAAACCTTTGTTATTATTGAAATTTTTCCAAATAGTTTTCTTGATATAACTGTATTATAAGATAAAATTATATGTACCAATATTTGATCATTCATTTAATCAATCAAATTTATCCTATTAAAAAAAATGTATATACGTAAATTCTTTGTACCCAAAAATGTTGAAATCATCTGCATTATATTTAATAAACATGGTTATTTCTTTGTTTGATCTATAAATCGCTCGCTTTGGTGCGTAATATGCGTGATACATATTTATCTCGTATATAGATAGAGAGCCTGTGCAGTGGCGGATCTACATAGAAGCAATTGCTTCGGGCCCCGCTTGGATAAGGGTCCCCGACACTGGATTTTTTTTTTCTTTTTTTTTCATTAACATTTATATTTTAAGTTCCTTAAGAAATGTTAATTAAACTGTAAATATTTATGTGTGTAATGTGTAAAAAATGTATCTATTAATGAAATTAAAATTGTCTTCATTTTATATTTTTGAGAAAAAAAATATGGGGGGGCCGAAAAATGTGAGTTGCTTGGGGCCCCTTCAGAGGTAAATCCGGCACTGAGCCTTTGAAGTTTCTCATAAACCTAATAATGTGAAATATGTTATTTTATAAATTAACGGAAACTACTTGTTAAAGTACTGTTTAATAATTTACAGGTACTTAAAAGTTTAATTAAATTTGACTGTTTTAATTCTGATAATCTGTTCAACTGTTTATTGAAATTGAAAACAATGATAAATTCAGTACATATGAGACTACTAAGATGACGATAACTTTAAATCTTTGAATTACCGTTAACTTCAAATATGTATTGTTTAATTAAATGATATGTCAGTTATTTCATATAAAATGAAGCCCTTTTTATTTTTTTTTTCATGATGATATCGCCACAAAAGCTTGAAGCTTGTACGTGGGATATAGAAATGTAGCATATAAAAAATGCCGTGCCTGACTGGGATTGGAACCCAGGACCTCTGGATGAAAGCTCATATGCTACCACTCGCACTACGGAGGTCGGAATTTAATGATATAATTGAATTGTTTGATGATAAAAACATTATAAAAAAAATGTTATACGTATTTTTCCGTAGATGAATTAATAATTAAAGGCGTAAGTGGATTTCCATTTAAACTGATAAATAATTAAGGTTACTAGAAGAGTTTTCTATACTTCTTTCACATCTTTTCCATTAATGTATTTTTCAAAGTTCTTTTAATTCTAGTTTATTTCTTACAATCTATTTTCTCGGTTATGTTTTCGTTTTTTTTTTCTAATTTGTTTTTTTCTTTTAGAGTTTCACGCTCTAGAAAACTCCATTTAGAATGAAATCTTTTTACGCTTTTAATTTTCTCGTTAAAAATTTTTTTTTCGGATTTCACCAATTATAGTTTAGTCAACGAAAGGAGAGATCTGAATTTGAGCTTTTATAATTTTGAAGTAATAATAAAAGAAAAATTATTGAATTCAAAAAATAAAGTTGCAGCATATCGGGTTATTCAAAAAGAATGAACCGCCTTTTTCAGTTCAGTAGAACCTTTATAAAATCAGTCACAGATCATTTGAAAGAGTAGATTTCTAAGTTTCGAATAGCTACTGCATGAACGCGTAAGTTTTCTTGTCCTGAAAATGGCAAGTCGACAACAAAATTCATTCTGTGTTTTCGAGTTCGCGAGAAAACTAATTCGGTGATCTGGACGTAGCGTGATTTTCGAAGGCGAATCAACATTAATCTGCCTTCTCCGAAAAAAAAAATCGACATTGTATTATTAAAATACAAGTCAATTGCTGAGCTTCAATTAATTGCTATAATCAGCAGATAATTATACATAAATGTAATTTTTTTAAAAATGAAAGGTAACTGTAACTTACTAACTTTATCATTTTTATATCTTTATTGAAAGTTATTGATATTCAGCCAGAAATATAATTTTCTTACTTCAGAAATTAATTTAAACCTAAGGAAAACGTTTGTGAAAGTATATGTTTGGAGCTGTGGAAGTGAAACTTGGTCGATCGGAGTACCCGAGAAGAAAAGATTAGAAGCTTCTCAAATACGCTACTATAGGAGAATTTTAAAAGTCAGATGGGTGGATAAAATGATAAATGAAGAGATGTGGCAAATTGAAGAAAAAAGTAGCATTTGGATAAATAAAGTTTAAAAGAAGAGACAGACTTATAGGCCATATATTAAGACATCCTGAAATAGTCGCTTTGATATTGGACGGACAGGTAGATGGAAAAAATTGTGCAGACAACGTTTGGAATATGTATGTAAAACAAATTATTAGGGATGTAGGATGTAGGAGGTATACCGAAAGGAAACTACTGGCACTAGATAGGAGATCTTGGAGAGCTGCATCAAACCAGTCTGATGACAGAGACAAAAAAGTTTGAAATATATTTCTGCTTAAAAAATTTAAATTGTTTTTTTTTTTTAATTAAAAATATCTTTTACGTTCAATGAATTTCTTTGATGTCTAGGTTGTTAAGTATAAAGAGTCAATAGGTTAGCCGTAAAGCATAAGATGTAACAGCTCATTAGGTAGTACGTGTATGAAAAGAGAAGAAATATAGTTACGTGGAAGGATTTTAGGCGTAAGAGTAAGGGAAGGCTCATTAAGAAAGGAAAGGTTTTCAAACTGTAGTGGTTTGAAGTATCTTATTTTTGTCTAGCGTTATTTTTTCCTAGTTCCACGTAATGTATAAAGTTATATTATAGTACGGTTAAACTTTAGATTACTCACAAAACATTCATACAAACATTCATTAAAGTGTTTATTTTATTCAGTAACAACATTGATTAATTGTATGTTAAAATCATTTTATCAAAAAGAAGTAAAATTGGGTCGATAAATCCTTTTGCAACTTAGTTCTTTTCTGATTCACATTTCTTTATGGGTAGATATAAGATCGCTCTAATAGGTTTTTTATATTGGTTTCGTGATTCTAAGAAAGAAACTTAGCAGCATCACTTTCGAAATAGTGTCAGCTGTTACTGTCATCAAAGTTTTTTTCTGTATTGAAATACACAGTTTTACGTTTCTCAACTAAATTTATAATTTTATCCAATATTATTTGAAAACTTCAACCAACTAACTGATTGAGATCGTAAAATAACTTTTTCCAGAAAATTATAAATTCTATATAAAATAAAACATTAATAAATACTTCATTTAAAATATATATTATATATATATATATATATATCAGTAAATAAGTAAAATATTTATCAATATTGAAAAAAATCTTAAAAAGATAAATCTCTTTAACTTGAAAATTATATAATCTAATAGGCTAATCTAAT
>JAAAKQ030096900.1:0-14514 GCA_010016005.3 Zanna intricata
AGGATGAATGAGGATGATGTGTATGAATGTGAATGAAGTGTAGTCTTGTACAATCTCAGGTCAACTACTCCTGAGAAGTATGGTTAATTGAAACCCAACCACCAAAGAACACAGGTATCTAGTATTCAAATCCATATAAAAATAACTAACTTTACTAGGATTTGAACCTTAGAACTCTCAACTTTGAGATCAGCTGATTTGCGATGTCACGTTAACCACTAAACCAGCCCACCTGCACAATAATATCAATCACGGAAAGTATCCTAAATATCTTTGTGAACTGATATTCCATTAAGAGATTTTATATAACTGTGATGAACTTATATTCAGACATCTTTTTTACTGAACCTTTATTGATGATAAATGTAGGGATTCCTAGTTTTAACAAAAAGAAAATTTAGAATTACGCCAGGTTATCCAAGGTTAAGGTAATGTGCATGTACGGTGGCAATTGATAAAATATACAGATGTGAGATTTGTTAAAAAAAAACCAAAACAATTTTAAATTTTATCAACGGCCTGTCAGTCCCACTATTTAAGATAAAACCATAAATACCACATCATTTTAAGAGCTTTTTTGTACGTTGTGCAAGTCATACTCTGTGGCTATTAAAATGTTTATTAATTTTCTCTAAAGTTTAGAAAAAATATTTATAAATTGGTAGTAAAAAGGTTTACAGAGATGATTTTTTAAGCAACACTTAATAATAAAAGTGATTTACAAGGTTTTAAAAACTGATGTAACTCTGTTACTAATGATCCACACTTGAAACCCATCAATATTAACAGACATTTCTCATAAGACAAGAAACTGTGTTTCTCATAACACAGAGAAAACTTCTGCATTCTATAATCTCAACATTCCATTTGGCACATGACATAATAATCTAACTGAAAAATTGGGGATACGCTGAATTGCAGCAAAGTTTGATATTCTAGAGAAAAATTGTGGATGCACTGAATCACAGCAAAGTATGAATCTAATTGATTTTACGAGACCAAAAAGATCATCATGTTACTCTCTGTCAGGAGTTTTTAAATCACATCAACATTGATGAAATATTTTTTGATAGCAACATAACAGCATGGGCATCATAATAGCCTAAGAGCATGGATTTATGACTAAAATGTTGAAACTATGAAGTTCAGTCTTCACAATGGGCAAGGAAAAGTTCACAAAAACAAAAAAATATTTAATCAAATGTCAAGGTTTTGTTGAGTTTTTTCATAAAAAAAAGACGTCATTTACAATGAAGTTTTGACTATAGGATAAATTATAAACTGGAATAATACTTTACTTTGAAGTTTTAAAATAACTATGAAGAATATAGACAGAAAGATGATCAAACTTTTGTGCAATAAGTAGTAATGTTTTAAATACCACCACAGGCATTCTTACATTCAACATACTTTATTAATGAGGTTCATTAAAAAAAAAAAATTGAATGACTTCTTATCCAGCTACTACGCTTTCCCATTTCAAACCTGGCAGACTTTTTCTCGTATCCTAAAGTCAAATCATTCTTAAAAGGTTGAAGATTTTACAGAACTGAGAGGATCTGCTTACAGCACACAAAACAATGGACAGATCTTAGAAGATCTACAAATAGCACTGAAGACAGTCCAAATAAAGATTTTTATTGCTCTTTCCTGTAGTGGAATCACAATTGGGATAAGAATACCAAACAAAGGAGATTACTACTTTTATTGTGACAAGGAGCAACAGTTTTCCCAGGTACAGATTTGTACAAAATTTTTTTTTCCTTAACATATCCTTCATATATGTATGTGAGAATACACAGAGTAACTGTGATTATGCAATTGAAACAGTCATTTGTGCAGACATGTTAATTATTCTAAAGATTAATTTGAGAAAAGCACCGAGTAAAGCATCAAGGAAAAACATGGCCAAGACAAGCTAGTGAAATGGGCATAAAATATAAAACATATAAACTTCTTTGAGATCTAATTGACTTTAACATTAGATTGTTATAGTTTAAAAACAATTTTTCATCACACCTATTAAATTAACTCAATAGAAGAATAAATTACAAAAAAATGTTAATAAAAATAAATGGTTTTTCTTTACATAATAAATGTTTATACTTTCAAATGACTGATGAAATAAGATTATGAAGGAATTTTTTAAATGTATTTGATATGGGTACACATTGTATAATGTTACCACATGCCTAACTTAACATTGGCAGACACAACACGGTAGATGCCAGTGGGAGTGCAGTATACGTATGTGCATACACAGCCAGCACTCCCACCACATAGGTAGCAGATCGCATAGATCCCCGCTATAGCGGCGCTGCGACCCCAGTACTACAGGCTCCATTAAAGGAAGCTTCACTGGCTTTAATTTTCAATTCGTCATCGACCACTGCTTGGAGAAGACCAAGAGGAAGAAGAAGATGGAAGACAGAAGAAGTTCTCTGGCCAGCTCAATGTAGGACCACCTGGTGAATGCCAGCAATCCTGCCGGAGCAGCAGGCCTCATTGGCCCACCAAGGGAGCAGCTGGATCCGGATGATACTTTCCAGCTCCAGCTTTCCAGGCTTCAATTGCCCTAGCCAATGGGCACAGCTGCAAGAGCCAGCCCAACATGGAATCGCTCAGGGAGAACTGCCTCAGCCGGGCCAGTGAAAGACAACAGTCACCGACCTGACACTGCAGGGCTCTGAGGGCCACCACTGGCATACTGTAGTGGGAACACAACTGCCGCAGAGGTGAAGCCCGGTATAATTTCAATGGATGAGCTGCAACTCCTTGACTACCACCGAGTCAAATTTGCCATAGACCATCTTCCAGCCCCAACAGCTCTTCTCAGAGTTAACACAAAAACACCCCTTTTTGAAGCCACCACTCCAGAAACCTCAAACAGCCCTTCTCAGGCCTACCACAAGGTTTTAAACTATAACGAGCCATCAAAGCCATTCGGCTACAAAAACAGCCCTTCTCAGGGCTATCACAAGGTTTTAAACTATGAGCCGCCGAAGCCATTCGGCAATGAAAACAGACCTTTTCTGGTCTACCACAAGGTTTTTAAGTGCCACATGCCATCGAAGACATTTAGAGACAATACGTACACTAAAGCAGTGAAACTTGGAAGACTGAAAAGCATATAGATAATAAAGGCTTTTGAAATGAGGTGAAACAGAAGAATATTGAAAGTTATGCTTTGAATTATTCAGGTTCTATGAAAATTTGAGAACAAAGAATGCAATAAATAATAAATACTGTTAAGGAGAATAAAGATAATGTTCATAAAGCAAATAATCAGAGATGTAGGATGTAACAAATACATCTAGATTAAAGTTCCACACAATTGAACTCATCAGGTCAGAAAAATAAAAAAAAACTTACTTTTAGTAATATGGCTGTTAGCTCCAATCTGTTGCATTATAACAGTAATAATGGCAGGATTAATGAGAAAATGTAAACAAGGATTGACATAAAGTTGTAAGGTCAACATTGGTACAGCCAAATTCATTATGTCAATACTCAATTTATGACCTAAAACAAAAAAACATCCTATGTAAAAAAATTAAATGTAAAATTTTTATTATACTACTTTCTTTATCATTCAAAATCGTAACACTTAAAAACACAATTACAGATTACATTGCTATAATAAAGATGTAAATCAGCAACCAAGATTTTAAAGTAATGATTAATTAAAGTACATAACTGAAATAAAATAGAGTAAACAAACTTTAAAAAACCGCACATTTTGGCGATTTTAATTTTTTTATGCAAAATGTTCTAGATTGATTTTAACAGACCAAAAATTGTTACGTTACTCTTTTTGAGAGCTACACTATTATATTTAAAAAAAATTTTTTTATAAATATATATTCAAATATTTAGTGCAAAAAAAAAAACACTTTTTCGTACCTTTATGGTGTATTTTCCCATGGATGCCATGAACCGATCAATTCTAAAACACTCAAGCGATTTTTCTCTTAATTTACCCATTTTAAAAGTTCAGGGGAAAACTTATTTTTGAAAATAATCTTATTTGACTGGACTATTATCTTATAAAAAAAATAAGTAGATACAATTCAATGAAAGAAATAAATTTCAAAGTAAAAATTATAAGCTTTAAAATATTTACGAAAAATATACATTTATAGAATTTTAAACATGAATACATTACTACTGGATCTCTGACCAATACACATGATGTATCAATCAATTACTGATCATCTATGTGCCACATAGTTTGAAGATAAAACAAAACATTATTAAATTTTTTTATTAAAGTAATAACTAAACTGTTACTCAGTTACTAACTTTTACTACATTCAGGATTCTATGGGTACTAATATAATTGTTTTTAAAAATAAAAGTTTAATTATTCTTAAAATTTGTTGCTTTCTTCAGACACTAACAAATGTATTCATATCCAATTAATCACAATCTTGAATATTACATTTTGAAGATAATTACATTCATTATCATTTGTTTTATCTGATTTCTCTCACATATCAAAATTATGCACAGAGTAATTACAACGTTTCCCCAATGCTGCCAACTATATCAAACACATTTCTGGGACAATAATTACTTTATAACAATAAAAAAATCTTTTCAATCTATTAACTTACACATTAAAAATGATAGTTATAAATTACTATAAAATATGACTCTAACTTACCTCTAAGTGTCTGTGGATCTAATGTTTTACATTTATCATTATTAACTTTTACCAAGGAGACTGTACCAGAAGCAGAAACTCTGACTAAAGATTGATGCACATTAATACTTTCCTTAAGAACAGAAACAGCTGTGCCTAATAAAAACATAAATATAAGGCGATTCAAAAAGGACTACAAATTTAAAAGCATATAAAATGTATTTAGATAACTTACAGGTTTGGTTGAGGTCTTTTTTTTATAGAAAAACACAAAGTTTTAACTCACATGGTTCATTAGTACTGAATTCATATATCAGTACTGTCATCAGTGTTCTTAAGAATGGAAACATTTACTGTTACAGAATGTGGTCGCTGTGCGTTTTGGTTTCATAATTTGCAGTCACCAACTGCAGTTCAACATAAGTTTTGCAGAGTACAGTAGGGAGCCTCCTAGTAGGCATACAATTTACTCTCGACATCAAACCTTTGAAGCTGTTATGGAACATCTCAAGGAAAGCTTTGCAGTCTGAAGAACAACTGGACATGCGCCACATGAGACTGGCATTCCACAAACTGTTTGGTATATATTACATAAACGACTGCACTTGAAGCCTTACAAACTAACCATGGTTCAACACATTACAGACAACAATAAAGTTACTTGGCTGTAGTTTTGTATGGAAATGATAGAATTGACACAACAATACATTTTTAGACAATGTTATTTTAAGTGATGTGTCAACATTTCATATCAGCAGCAAGGTAAGCACCCATTACTGCCAACTATGGGGCATCAAATACCCTTATGAAATTTTGCTGCACGTTTGTGATAAGATCAATGATATTTTTGTATCCTAAGCAAACAAAAACTGTACATTCTGTTCTTCCAGGAGGCAACCATGAATAGAATTTTTTATTTCAACATGCTTCAAAATTTTCTAATTCCTTGGTTAGATGATAATGATGACCAAGATGGGACATCATTATTATCACAAAAATGGGGCATCAACTCACTACTGCTCAGAAATCTGAAATTTTCTAGATACTCAATTCCCAGATCAGCGGATTGGTCATGAAGATCCAACTGGATGCCAACTTGCTCCCTACATTTGACCTGCAAGATCTTTTCTTGTGGGGTTTCATTAAAGATCGGTTTATGTATCACCTTGTCTGCTGATCTTGTTGAGCTAAGACTTGTGAATTAAATCTGCACCTACAGAGTTAACGCTTGACTTGCTGCCTATAGTCTGGAATGAAATCGACATCAGGTGGGATGTATGTTGCATTATAAATGGAAGCCACATTGAATTAAAGTGAAAGTTGGGTGACAAACTTCATGTGTTTTTTACAAAATGAGACCTCAACTGAATCTGAAAGCTATGAGGTGTGATAAAAAAATACGGTGAATGAAATTTTATAGCAGCAATTACTTACACTGCACATATTTCAACTAGTATGTCTCATATCCTCATGTGTTGAGACAGGCAGTGACAAGTTTGAACACGTTTCAGATTGTCAGTCTGCTTTTATAGCCGTTACAGTAAGCTTGTGTTGGCAGTGTCTGTTGTGAAACATGGATCTTGAAAAACATATTAACATGCAGATGCAGACTTCATAGCCAAAATTGTTACTGGGAATGAAAGTTGGGTCTATGGCTATGAACCTGAGACAAAAATTCAGAGTTCTCAATGGAAAACCAGTAACTCACCTCGCTCTAAAAAGGCTCGTCAATCAAAGTCGAACATCAAGGTCGTGGTCATTGTTTTTTCGATTGTGAGGGCATAGTGCCATCAAAGTTTGTTCCAAGGGAAACAACTGTAAACTCCAAATTTTACAAGGAGGTACTGGAACATTTGCGAAACGATATGCAAAGAAAGAGACCTAAAAAATGGGCCAATGGCTTTCTTCTTCATCATGACAATGCACCGTGCCACAAGTCGCAAGTTTTTGGCCACTAAAAGTCTTCCTGTCTGTCCACATCCACTTTACTCACCAGATTTAGCAACATGCAATTTCTGGCTCTTCCTGAAAATAAAAAATGAGCCAAGAGGGAAACGTATTGACACCATTCCTGACATTGAGAAGGCCACGACAGAGCTGCTGAAAGCAATTCCAAAAGAAACCTTTCAGAAATGCTTCCAGTCGTGGATTCAACGTTGGGATAAGTGTATTTCCAGCCAAGGACAGTACTTGGAAGGAGATTAATTCATATTTAAGGTAACTTTTTTACTTAATTTTTTATAACATAATTCACCCGTATTTTTTCTTCACACCTTGTATTTCAATAAATTTTTATATGCTTTTTAATTTGTGAAGTGCTTTTTGAATCATTTGTTATAAACTCTGAAAGAGAAAGTATTACAAACAAAAATAATTTAAATAATGAACTCAACAAATTCTCACAAACTTATAATTTGAATATTCTGTAAATGTAGATCAGTTACAATAAATAATTTTGAATAAAAATTAGGAATAATTTCTTTTCATTCACATTTTAAAATATTATGTTGAAAAGTTTTCAATTCGCATAAAAGTTTTCACAACATAAAAAGAAAACTCATTTATAAAATCAATTTTTTTCTGTTCAATTCTGGACAAATTAACATTGGTACCATTTTAATTTCAACTTAGCTTATAGATTTTATCCAAGTCTAGCAGCAAAAATCAACCTTAATTCTGAATGAAATCTAGAATATGTCAAGATTAAAAGTCATAAAAGTGGTCTACCAGCTGAACAATTGTTTTTTTTTTTTTTTATAATGAAGAACACTAAACAGAATTAAAAAGGAAATGCTAAACAAAAAAACAAATTGACCTTTTAAATTATTATTTTTAAACTTTAAGTTTGTAAGCTCCTGGAAAAACAGTTTTGTTACTTTCTTATAATTACTTGTATAATACTCTAACAAAATATAAACCAAGAGTATAATACTCTTGTTTTATACTTTAATAGTCCTGTATAATAATATAACCAAGAGTAGTAACACTGAGATGAACACATATTTCAAAACTTATTTCAAATAAGTATCTCAGAAATAAAATTTACTAAATTTCTTAAGCCTACTTTCTTAATTTTAGAAGACTGATGCAAATAACAAAAACTGCTAAGAATTAAATTTATAACAAAGAAAACAGTTAGAAACCTAATAACAGTAGCTCTTTACCTATGCAATATCAATATACTGGTAGAAAGAATGATTATAAAAGAAAATTTATTAGCATTTATTAATCAGTTTAACAACTCAAACCCAAAAAATAATGAATTCAGAATTTAGGATATTTTAACTATAAAAACATTTCTTTTTTAATTATGTACACAAATATAAATATATATATATATATTTTTTTTTTTTTCAATATTAACTGAAAACTTAAACACAGTAACAGATAAGTAAACTTAAAAAAAAATTAACCACCAATAATCAACTTTTGTGGGATCCCACATCATCAGTTGGTTTACAATTTTATAATTACATCAAACAATTATTAAAAAAAAAAACTTAAATTATCACTATTATAATATTTAAAATTTTTTACAACAAACACACAACTCCACTGCCACAACTGGAAATTTCATACTCATGGTACAGCATACATGCATGAGCACGTGCGCGCACACACACACTGAGAGAGAGAGGGGAAAGATGAATGCACGTATGCACATGCGCGCACTCATACAAAATAACTACAGAAAAGAAATGAAGGAATTTCCTTACCATGAGATATAGATTGTACAACTGCACCTAGAGTCTTAAGTACAGCAGATAACCAAACAACATCTTTGCTAACATGATCAATAAGCAATGGTTCCAATGAGTTAACCATCAGATGATTGATCAATACCATTGCTAGAATATTAAAAGTATTCAGCATCATATTTTTCTGTTGGCTAAGCAAAAACAACAATTACACATTAATATGAAACATTTATACACAAAAATCTAAACATGAGGATTCTTTTAAAGCTATACAAGGGCTAATATATGAATCTAATATCTCAATTCTACCTACACTGTTAAAAATATAAAAATTTGCTAGAGGTCTAAAGCAAATATGACACCTACACTGTTAAAAATATAAAAATTTGCTAGAGGTCTAAAGCAAATATGACAGACAAATTATAATGAACAAATTGTATTTTACAACTATGATATAATTTCAGTATAACTGTTTCAGTAAATAAGAGCAGAGGTTGACGTTAGTAAAGAAAAATTTAAGGGGGTACCCAAAAATAATCAAATTCATGTTACACTGGACAGAGCTTCTACAGTATGCAGTTCTCTCCCTGGAGACCATCAAGTGATTTTTTTCCATGTCAGTCTGCCAAACAGCATCATCTGGGAAGGTTTATGTCTGACATCTGTGATTTTTTTTTGTAAAATCCGTTTTGCCTCCTTTTCATTTTTTGATATGGCAGACTTTAATGAACAGCTTGCGACTGTAAAGTTTTACTTCCTGCTTGGGAAAAACACCATAGAAAATATTATGGTGTTTATAAGAGCTTACTGCTATGGAAAAAACTTGAGTTTTAAAGATTTAAAAAATTGAGTTCATGTTTTAAAAAAGAATGAGGTTGATTACAATCAATCTCATTCTGGATATCTTTCAACTTCCCAAAAGGATGAAAGTGTAGAAAAACTTTCCGATATTGTGCTTGAAAACTGACAATGTTCTACTGGAGAAATAGAGAAACTGGAGCAATTAGGAGCTTGATTCAGCAAATTTTATCAGAAGATTTGGGCATGAGAAGAGTCGCTGCAAAGTTTGTGCTTTAACTCTTGACTCAACAAGAAGAGGGTCACTTGGAAGCATGTCATGCTTTGAACGAACAATCCCAAACTGATCCAGATTTGTTTTCCAACATCATTACTGGTGACAAATCATAATGCTGTGGTTAAGACCCTGAAATCAAACAAAAGTCAAGTCAGTGGAAGGCTGCAAAATGTTGCCTTCCCCAAAAAAATCTTGTCAAATGAAGTCAAACATCAAGACAATGCTCATTTATTTTTTTCAAAATGAGAGAAGTGGTGCATTAGGAATTAATTCCACCAGTCAGACTGTTAAACAGTTTCTACTAGGAAATTCTAAGAACTAATTCTAACAGATTGTGGCAAAAAAGGTATGATTTGTGGCCTTTTGACTGGGTTTTTCACCCATGACAATGCACCTGCTTTTGTTAAAAAGCTCTGTGTGAGACTTTTAACAAAAAAAAAGAAATGACTTCCCAGCCTCACCACCATTATTCATCTCATTTAGCTTCTTTTTACCTCATTTAGTAAATATTTTTTTTGTTCTTGAAAATTAATAGGAACCTGAAAGTAAAATATTTTGCCAATGTGGATGAGGAGAAGAAAAATATGATGAAGGTGTTGTGATGCATCATAAGAAATGAATTAAAAAAATGTTTTGAACAATAAGACAAAAGACTGGACAACTGTATTAACTGTAATGGAGAATATTTTGAAAGCTTTTAATAAAAAAGAAATTAATACAAAAAAGAAAGAATCCTCGTTTCTTTGGGTACTTCTTGTACATGTTTTTCCAGTTTGTATGGAGGCATGTACCTATAAAGATGTATGTATGTATGACATACTTAGCTGCAATAGAAACTGATAATGTTTATTCATCAGAAATGGATAGCCTAAAAATTGGACCACTGAAAGATGGTTTTTCATGCAAGAGGTTTAAGGATAACAAAAAATGTAGGATGTAGCATTTCTAAAAAAAAAACAGCTAAACAACCTTTTTATTGCTGCAATAAAAATTTGTACTTAAAAATGAAATAGCTATGGCTAAATTTATTTTGTTGTTGTAAAATATCCTTATCTTTACTTACAGAATGATCCTATGTATAATGGTGAATATCACTTTTTAAAATCCAATCTTTTTCACAGTAAATATACTAATACTAATACAGCTAAGCTAAATTAATTACAAAAAAATAATTCAACACACATGAGATAAAAACTATTTCTTCTTGGATGGTAATTAAAAATTAAATAAGGAACTATCATTCACAATTTTATACTAACCAATCTATAATATGATATGCTAAATGAAAACAGTGTCCACTTTCCTCAACAGAATCTCGTTTGGTAAAATCAAGAGTAGCACTAAGAGTTTGTGTTAGATATTTTCGCAATGAAATTGGTTCACTAAATGCAGCATGAACATTTCCATATTTTTCATCCATAATTTTTAAAGCTTTTATTAGTCCCTGTTAATAACAAACAAAAACCATAAATATGAAAATTACTTCACTGTAACAAAGAAAAAGAAATTCAGGCAAATAGCAAGGATATTTTATTTATAATATGGCTTACTCCTACTTATGGAATATTTTGGTCATAAATTACAAAAAAGAATTTTTTTCCTATTGTATAAATAGTAATCTGTTAACTATTGAACAATAAGCAATCCCTCCTCCCCCGAGGCCCAATGAGATGAGGAAAATATGAATGACATGTAAATGAGATGTAGTCTTATACAGGGCTCAGATTGACCATTCCTGAGACATGTGATTAATTGAATCCCAACCACCAAAGTATTCAAAAATCACTGTTATTCAAACCCATGTAAAAGCAAAAACTATTTACTACGGTTTGAACCTCAAAATCTTTAACTGAAAATAAACTAATTTGCGATGAGTTTACCGCTAATCTCAGCCCGTTGGGCTGGTATAAAAAATAATAAAACAATTTTTTTATGTTATATAACATTTAATGTATTGAATTTATGTTACATAAGAATATAAATATGTAAAATACAATAATAATTATCTGTTATGTAACAGTAATTAGACTGCAATTATGTTCTAAAAATAAAGAATGTAATTATTGTTGTAATTACTTATTTTGTTGTAATTGTAGTTGTAATTATTGTTGTATAGAAAATAATATTCATTCATGTATCCTGTTATGTTCTTTGTACATTGCATACTTTACACTAATATTGTTTCTAAACTAAATAGTTTACACTAGTATTGTTTGAACTAAATAAAGAAATACAGAATGCCACCATGAAAAGTGCATCTGCAATTTGGTTTCTTAATGGAAGAAATGCACAACTTTCCAATATTCATCATCAAATCAGGGAAGTTTACAGGTGTAATATATGAATCAGTATAAAGATGGTGTAAAAATTTCAGTGTAAGAGAATCATTTATGATATTAAACCAACTGACTGCTTGTCAGTAATAAAATTGAAGTGCTAAATTTTTTATCATCTATCTCAAAACCCTGACCTAGCCCCTAGTGATAATCATGTGTTTACAAAACTAGAGAACTTTTAGGATATTGGTTAACTGGTGGCAGAGGAATATGACAGAAATATAACAGCTTAAATATGCAGTGACGATATAGAAAAATATTTTAAAAAGAAGTTTTGTTCATATATTTTTAATGGTTAATTTTTTATCATAAAATAGGTACTATTTTCTTGACAATCTTTGTAATGTAATTTTTGGCATATGATAAATATAGCACTAATTTATAACTACTTATTACTTTTATAATTATTTTATACGAAATATAATATATTGTTAAACCTCTATAAATAAATATATCTTCCAATTACAGGCAACTGACAGTTTTACCAAACCTAGTCCCTTAATACAGAATTCTCACTCCAAAAAGCAAACATTACACAAACTGTCACATATACACCTCAACTATTTATAAGTTATTAGTTAATATTTATAAGTTAATATTTTAAATAAATCTTTATTACATCCAAAGTATAAATAAAATTTGAAAAACTTCCCCATTATGCTACACATTAAGGAAAAATAACTTATAATAAGTGCAAATTATACTTACTGAAGTTGATTCTTTGGGTTTTGGAATGCCTAACATTTCATATGCAAACAAAGATTCTTCTAAAACACGTTCATAACTAAAACTTACTGGAACAAAATAAATATCTGGCACATCACCATTAAAAAATGGTTCAACAAGCATATTCAAAAGACCTGGAACATAAAAAATCAATTTTAGCAAATTATTACCTACTTAATAAATAAAATTTTTAATAAAGTTTTTTTTTAATGAAGAAGTTACTTTATAGTTAAAAAAAACAAGCATATGTAAACAAAGCATTCAAATATTTTTAATAATTAATAGCGCATCATGAATTATAAAGTTTACACTGAAGTACATAAATAATGAGAAATAAAAGGGAATGGAACTCATCATAATTTAAGTAAATAAGAAAGTCTATAATTAATATAACCTACTTAATAACAGACTACAGTCAAAAACATTTTTTCATGAGAAATTATTTATTTATGGGCGTTTTTTTTTAAATTTCATATTAGAATACTTTTAAAGGTGATTTTAACAGATAACAAACTATTTGCTTTTCATAAGGAATTTTTTGTAATTTTTAAAAAAGAAAACTATCAATTCACAATGATAAAGAATCTCTAAAATTAAATTACCAAATTTTGGGACTAATGCTTTTGCAGATCGACTTCTTGTACCCTCAATGAAAAACTCAATTGGAGCATCGCCATATGTAACAAGGTGTTGAACATATTTCTTAAAAACATTTCTATACAACTGATCATCAATAAACGAACGTCTCATAAAGAAAGCACTACAATCTCTTAGTATTTTTCCGATAACCCGCATGGACTGAAAATCTAAAAAAAAGAAACTAATTAAAAAAAATAATTATCACAAAACATCTTAATTATTTTCTTAGTAATAACAGGATGACATCCAATTAGTTATTTAAAATGATAACTGAATAAAATGAGAGATGACTCAAAAATGAAAAATAACAAGCTTGGCTGGAATTTTAATCAAGAACCTTCTCAAAGAAACCGTTCTTGAAATGTACTGAGATATCAAACACACAGTGTATCCCGAAAGTTTTAAGACTGGCTAAAAATTACAAAAATTTTTTCATCAATTTTTTATTCAAAAGAGTCTCCATTAGAATTAATGGAGACATGTTGGCACAATCTTTCAGCCTTTTCATGCCTTTCAAAAACTCCTCTTTTGAAATACTGTTTAACTTCATTGTCATGGCTTCTTGTATCTCATCTATCGACACAAAATGGTCCCTTTCAAGTCCATTTTTAATTTGGAGAACAAGAAGTAGTCAGGGGGACTCAAATCACGTGAGTATGGTGGGTAGCTGAGCACAGGAATCATTTCTTTGGCCAAAAATTGAGTGTTAACTGCCATAGTATGCGTTGGAGTGTTATCACGCAAATGCAAAACAAGAACGATTTCTCCACAACTCAGGTCTAACATGCACAATTCTTTTGCAAAGGTGATCCAACAGTTATTGGTAGAATGAAGCATTCACAGTAGTACCTTGAGGAACAAATTCTTTGTGAATGATGCCTTTGAAGTAAAAAAAATGACCAACATTATCTTAATTTTTGATTTTTGAAAACATTTTTTTTTGTCACGGCAAATTTTCAAAAACCCACTCAGCACCACCAAAAAACAGAAGCATGAGGCATATAACAGATCCACCATAAGTCAATTTTAACATTTTGAACATTTCCATTGCACTTTTATCAGCTTTAAAGCAAAATGTAATGGCAACATGTTGTTCGTTATTTTTATTCATCGTGAAATTATGATCGCAACCACTTTGGTACTACCATGTGAACCGCTATTGAACAGCTGCATGTGATCTGATGGACTTGGAACTTCGTATAGGGTGGAGAGGAAGGTTGTAGTAACTATTTTCCAAAATTTCATGAAGATAGTGCTAATAGTACCAATTTTATAGCCACAGTCTTAAAATGTGTGGGACACACTATGTATATAATACATTAACCTTTTGGCTATGGCCATATTTTTAAATGCGGCCGATGCAAAAACTTTCAATGGTTACGCACATGATTTCTC
>JAAAKQ030096911.1:0-14513 GCA_010016005.3 Zanna intricata
CATACACATCATCCTCATTCATCCTCTGAAGTAATACCTTACCGGTAGTTCCGGAGGCTAAACAGATAAAGAGAAGAAGGTTATATAAATCTAGTTGTTGTAGAGAAATATAAAGACCCAAAAGCTGGAGTTGAAAAATATTATTTCCATTTTTAGGTTTGTTGTAAATTAATTTTGTCTAGTTTGCCAATATACAAATAAAAATTGTAACAAAATTTGTAAATATTTAATTCTGAGAATATCCATGTAAGTAATTAAATTAATAAAAAAAAGACATGAAGAAATTCGGCTTTAACATTATAGAAACTTGTTTAAATCAAGCAAAAAACCAGTATTACAAATATTATTTATTGACATTTTACTAAGCAGATTATTGCTTTACAGGGTTAGATTAGAAGTGGGATTTATAAATATTAAGTGATGCTATTTTATTGCAAACTAATAAAATACTAATTGTCTATCTGCTATTAGAGGTTTTAAATAGCCCCTTCGTAGTTTCTACTTATTATGCATACTGTAAGGAGGGGAAGAGATGCCTCATATGTATGCCTCTGTTTAAAATGTTCTGTATATATATATATATTTCTTTATTGCTTGAGTTCTGTATACTTATTATATTAAAAGCAGTTTTTAAAAATAGCAAATTTTTTATTATCACATCAACAAATCTTTTAACATTTTCCAATAAATTTGAAAACTAAAAAAATTCTAGTTCCACTTTCTTAGCTAAAACGAGGGTTATTTTTTTTTTCAAGGTCCGATTGGTCATGAAATTAAAACCACAGTGAAAATAAAGATTTTTTTTTATTTGTAACAAGCATAACAAGTACTTACATAGTTACGCTATTTCTGTACATAGTCGCCACGCTGATTTAAACATTTGTTGTAGCATGATACCAACTTTCCAATACCCTCGTCATAGAACGGAGCCACCTGTGTTTTCAGCCATGTTTCTACACTGGTCTGCAGCTCAATGTTTGTGCCAAAATGTTGTCCTCCTAGCCAGCGTTTCATGTGAGCAAAGAGGTGAATATCTCGGATGGAGCCAAGTCCGGGCTGTATGGTGGATGATCAAACACTTCCCATTGAAAATGCTGCAGGAGCTTCTTTGTTACAGCTGCAGTGTGCGGCCAAGCGTTGTCATGGAGAAAGACAATGCCTGATGACAACATTCTGCTTTTTCTGAATTGGCCTTCATAAACATTGAAGAGTCACACAGTATGAGGCTGTAGTGATGGTCTTGCCACGTTCCATGCATGGAATGGAGAGAACTCCATTCCAGTCCCAGAACACAGTAGCCAGACACTTTCTATTGGAGAAGGTCCGCTTGAACTTTCTTGGGTTACTGGGAAAATGAGAATGCATCCACTGTTTGGATTGTTCTTTTGTTTCTTCAGTTTCGAAATGGACCCATTTCTCGTCAACTGTGACAATTTTGCTCAAAAAATCTTCTTCATTGTAGTAGCACTGGAGAAACGTTAGGGAGGCATAGGCATCCATTCTCATTGTTTTGTGATGGTCAGACAGCATCTTGGGAACCCATCTCGTACACAGTTTGCAGTACTGAAGTCTCTCACTCACAATGGTGTAAAGAGCTGACCTTGAAATTTCAGGAAACTAATCAATACAGAAATTGTGAACCAACAATTTTCTTGAATTGCTTCATCCACTCGCTCAACGAGATCATCGGTTGACACCCTCGCTTCCTTCCCTGACTGCCTGCATCATGAATATCCTGCAATGAATGTCCTGCTTTAAAGTTCCTGCACCATTGTCGCACTTTGCTGTCACTCATTGAAGTTTCACCGTACACGTTACTTATTCAGTGATGGATTTCAGCTGCATAACACCCCTCAGCCTGAAGAAATCGAATTACCGCACGCACTTCACACTCGGCGGGAGAGATGCTATTGTAGACGTGTGTACATGCTAGCTGCTTGTTCAGAACTAAACGAAGTGACACGACGTGATTGAAGGCCATACTAGAGACGCTGTGCAACACATATGCTCAAAGGTTTATCTGATTTTTGCACAGATTTTTATTTTGCGACCGATCGGACCTTGAAACAAAATAACCCTCGTATCATCTTACTTTTGATAAATAAAAATCCTATTGTAGGAATTTTCAATATTACTTTTATTATTCTCTATCCACCCACAAATTAGGCTGACCTTACATTTCCTGCCCCTTATCACTTTATTCAAACTTTGTTAATCAAATACTATTTTAGTTATTACTAATTCTTAGTTCATTATTATCATTCAAAATATAAAGAATAAAAAAAAAGGTGATGCAAAGTTGTAGGACTCTCCCTTCACACGGCTTTTTTCTGGCGCATGGCTTACACACAGAACTTAATTTAAAATATTTATCTTTTTATTTAATTAAGTGATTTAACTAAAGTGCATGCGCATAATGTATTTTAATTGTGCAGGTGTTGCGGTACTAGCGCTACTTCAAATAAATTTTTACAGTATAAATATTATTCATTTATTTAATTGTATCGCTCACCTGTGATGTCACAACATAGCAGACAACTAAAGTAGTATTCCAGCCGCTAAGTAGGATGTGGGGTTTGTAAGAGGGGGGGGGGGGGTTAAGACCCTACTTTGAGAAATTTGTGGATCCAAAGAGATGCAAATAGAAAAATCTGTATCCCCACTGTACTACCTTCTATAACGTTTCAAAATTATTACTTTTTTTTGGAATGGGGATGCAATTTAGCAAAAAACGTTTTACACAAAAGATGTTTTTTTTTAATAATTTTTGACAAAAATATTTTTTTGAAAATAATTAACAAAATTCACTCCTTGTTACTGCCTAATATTAAAAAGAAAAACCTCTTCAGAATTAAAACCATTTTTAGGTTGGGGATGAAATTTAACGAAAAAAATTTTTACAAAAGTTTACTTTATTAATATTCACAAAATTATTGAAAAAAAAAGTATAACCTTAATTATGCAAAATCTGGAAGATGATTTCATTTTCTTCTCTGTACCCCCACCCCCTGACCTTTTGAATTGAAAATTTAATAGCATCAATGCCGCTACTATAGAATTATAGCAAAGTTTGGTGAAAATCAGTCCAGTAGTTTTGGAGATGCAAGTCGATTTACAAGCCAACATATATACAAACGCACATTTTGTCGTGGAAATTTTGATACCATTTTTTTTTTTTTTTTTTTTTTCGATTTTCTGGTATCCTTGGGGATCAGTTCATCAAGATTTGGTGAAAACCAGATGCCCAATTTTGGCCAATCGCCTTACTTTTCCCTTCTATATAGCTATAGCTGCTGTATAGGTGAGAATGTAAAAGCAAATTTCCCTTTATACTATGAAAAGTTATTATGATAGGATTTGATCATGGGTATGCATATAGACAGTATGCAAGTGTTAACAATATTTAGAAATCACCCGTAAAATTACACAATCTAATAGTGTAATATGGTTACAATGTCAATAAGATAATTATTGACTAATGGAATTTGGTTATTTTTATTTGTTAAATCAGAGGTTCCCAATCTTTTTCAGTTTGCGGCTCCCTAAATAATCAGATTTTTTCTGCGGCGCCCTTAATAACATCAGATTTTTTTCTACATTTTTGACTTTATTGAAAAATTGGAAAACTTTCCTTTTTTAAAAGCGATTACCCATTTAACAGCGAAAAATTAAAAACAGATACTATATTTTCCTTGGGATAATATAAAATATCTAATTTCAACTGTTTCAGTAATATCCATATTGAGACTAGACAACCACCATGTGGTTAGGTTAGTTGAAAAATAAATTTAGTGACTAAAGCATGGGTGGGGAAGCCGTGCTTGTGCACTAGCTGTTTCAAAAGATACGGATTGGAAAGATTGAAATGAAAGAGACTCGAAAGTTGCTAAATACTTGGAATTTTGTCACCATACATGATTGTTGGCGCAAAAATTCAAGAATAGGGGCCGTGGTGCCCCTAGGAGCCACGGCACACACTTTGGGAATCACTGTGTTAAATTGCTTTGATTTTTATGAAAGGCCTTAATGGCTTATGCTTTAATAATTATCAGAATATGGTTTTATAGCTTCTGTTATATCTACAATATAAGAATGTTAAAATTTTCATATTCTACCAATAATGTTGAAAATTTTGTGCTTGTACCCTGAAATCCATTTCATTGAGTCATGTACTTGTCTAGTTGATGATCACCACAGTTATGACTCTAGTACTACTTTTCATGGAAAAATTTTTTCTGGAAAAGTTTGTTATATGACCTAATATTTTTCTAATTACTTTGTCACTACATAAACCACTGTTCATTTTAGAAAATGTGTGGTTCATAGTAATAGACGCTTGTTTTTTTGAAAGACTGATTAAAACTCATGTCAGAGTAAGGCTTTTCATTGGTTTGATATTACATATAAAGCGGTTATTATCAGCTAATAGAAGAAAACAAGTTTTGTGTGCACTTGTTGTCTCTAGCATTGAAGAAAAAATACTCTTATAATTCACAGATGGTTTAAGTTTATTATAAATTTACTTTTTTTTTTATTATTTTCCAGGTACCATCTCAAGGTCCTCCTCCATTAATGTATACAGGAGGGCCAAGTCCTTCAGCCACCCAAGCGACCAATACTACAGCAGAAAACACACAGTCTGTACAGATGACTGCTGGGCCTCCAACTCCGTATTACTTGCCACCTACCATGACTCAGACACCAGAAATATATTACAATATGCCACCAGCACCTTCACAAAGCTGCTATGGTCCAGTAGTTGCCCTAGCTTCACATGATGGTGTCATGCATTATTGCGATGTACCCGTTGAGCAGAGTAGTAACAACGTTACACCTGAGGCAAGTACTATGTTATAAGATAATATATTTTATTATAATATTGATACCATCAAGATTTTGCTGGGCTCTAGAAGCAAAGATATTAAAAAAAAGAACAGATTTGTGTATTATCTTAAAACTTTTTTTTTGACAAAATAGAACTAAGGTTCTTGATTCTTCTAAACAAAGTGGAGTTTGATTTTTGTATTTTTTTCTAGATGTTACACTTTGTTTAGTAAATAATATTAGAGTGTTTCTAATATTATTTGATTTTTCAGGTTTCACTTTTTTTTTCTGAGGTTAGATTATATTAAAACTGATAGAGAATTTCTTCAATATGCCATTTTTATTTGATGTTTGTTTACCTCTGTGAAGTGGCTGAGAGCAAAGGAGCCTGAACATCTTGATTATTATTTTTAGTCTGTTATTTGTGCCTGAATGTAGGATATGATTTGACAAAGAACAATTTAAATAATGTAATCTTAAATTTTCTGTTGGGGGTGTCTAAAGTCTGATAGTAGAATCTGAATTCTTGGATATCATTACATTTATTTTTCCTTCAGGTAAAACTCATCTGGAAAAAGAATGGTTTAAATATCACATCATTTAAATTATTAAAGAAGATCTAGAGAGTGGGGACAAGCAGGCCTTAACCATTTTTTTAATGCGATATTAAACCAATTAAATACCATAATATTTTTTTGTAGCTTAAGGGACTGGACTCTCTTGAACGTTGTAGAAAGTAGAATAAATTTTGGAAAAATTAGGAATAATTTTTTATGTATTTTTACCTATTGACACGTTCGCTGTGTGGGAACATACCTGGTTATTACTTTAGCCTGATAATATTTTTTTTATTTTTTGTTTAGAAAATGCTGTAATAGAAATGAGAAAAAATTGTAAATCCTTGCAATTACAATAAAAGCACATGACGCACTTATGCTCATCAGCACTTGCATCTATATTTTTGATATGCAGAAGATGCTCATGCACATAAATTTTTTAATTTATTAATAAACCTAAAAAAGGGTGGTGCATGAGTTTTTCATATATTTGATATATGTATTCACAATTTTTATTTTATCTGCTATTGGCGCAGAGTATAACACCTGCACTGGGCAGCTGCGCACAATCCACAAACAATTCATTTACTTGAAAAATTTATACTTTATATAAACAATTTATCTAAAATTATATTTATATTTTGGGAATAAAAAAGGAAAACATTGGCGAGCAGAACACTCTTAAGTGATAATTAAACTATAACATGCTGACAAGCATTGTACAAAATTCATCAAGCAAACGTTACGATAAGACGTGTAATTAATAGTCATTAAAAAATGTCAAGGCTCATTGGGATTTGAACTAAAATGAACTTTCTGAGTAAAAGACAGATATACTTCATTCCTTGACTAAATAACAAGATTCTGATTGAGGGGATTAAGAATGTTCGAGAATAAAGGAAAAATGATTTGAACATCATTAAATATATTTAACAACTACAAAGGTCTTAAAAAGGCATAGTCCAAATGTTGCAGTATTTTTGTTCTCCCTTTGTATAATTATGAAGAGGGAGAGGCTTCTGAGAATTACAGAATATTTCAGACCCTTACCTGGTCTGGTTATAATTCGCTCCTGGATCCAAAAAAATCACAGTTTATAGATAGTTCACTCAATCAAGACATTTATTTATCCATTAATGAAGGGGTCTATAAAAGATAAGAGATCAGAGAAATTTATTCTATGTCACATTTTAGAAGAACTTATACAGTCAAATTTTTCAGATTCGTTAGTAAGATGATTCTTTTTAATTTTCTCAGACAAATAGAGTATTTGTTTCATAGATAGTAAAACACTCTGGTAATAGTAAACACTAGAAGTAGAATCGATATCAAATAAATTGCAAGAAATACACAAAATAACATTGAAAATTTACTTTTAGGTAAGTTTATCAAATATAATATGGCAAATTTTCAGACATTTTTCACTAAAAATTTTCATGTGCACTGTAACATTGTGACACTTCTGTGTTTTCCACACTTTGAGCCTCATTTAACATGTTTCTATTCTTATAAACAACTCTTTAAGCTGACAAAAATGTATAACCTGCTACGTTGTTACAGGTGTATTCAAATTAATGAAAAAACCATAGTACATAAATTTATGTTTCTTTCCGTCATGTCAGTTTGATCTCTCAACTTGTATAAACTTTTTTTTTTAGTTAAATTGGAAAATAATATTTTCTCAATAACTAATGTAACTTAGATATAGACAACAATTATCCATTATTCATCATAAGCTTTGGGCTTCATGATATAAATTTATAACCTAAAAAATACAATGAATAATTTATCATCTACGAATATTATGAATATATGATTTATAAATGACTTTGGAAATCCCTTTGAATCATGTAATTTATCATTTAGTAATAGCAGCATTTTCATAATATGAAGTATTTTGATACTTTCAATAAATATGCAGGTGTGAGTTTTAACATGGTTAACCAGTTTCATATATTATCGACAAGCACTTCATTCACCAGATCTCTAAATGTTTAAAAATTTTAATGCATGATTTTAGAGTTAATAGTTTTTGTGCTATTTTTGTAGTGCTTTAGCTTTTTTTAGTCTTGAAAATGAACACTGCATGCATAAGAAATCCTGTAAAAGCAAATTTTCTGCTCAGTTTTTCTTAAATTATGTCATGTGATTTATATTGAACCTTGTGTAATTTATTCAAATCATCAGTATTTCTTTTCCAGGAATATCTGATTGAGGGGAATCCCTCAATCAGGAATTTTTCCAGGAATATTAATCATTCCTTAATTCAGTGTTCTAGAAGCTAGAATTAAATTAGTAAATGTTTTGTCATTTTTTATCTGTTTAGCTTTTATAATTTTACTTTTTTGTATATATCTTGAATACATACAATTTATGAGGGATGTCTCTAAAGTAAAGACTACTGGGAAATTTCTCTCTTTAAGATTGGCAAACCTTTGTCATTCATGGCCATGCTAGTAATGTACACACTGCATTGTTTTCTGTAAGTTGTCGCATTGTAATATCTTTGATTTCATGTGAGTTATTAATCACAAAATGAATTGGAAAATTAATATTACTGTCGATTGTGAAATATGTGGAGTCATACATTTTTAAACCCTTAATAATCACTCAGGGAGGCCCTTAATAATCACTGAGGACTTGTTGAAATTCATCCTCATCGCTCAACGATTTCTAACCTGGTCCTTTTTACTGATGTTTCAAGAACTGTTATTGATCATATTGTTTATGCCCACTTTAGAATGGTTTTTGCATATTGGATGCCACCCATCTTAATGGAACATCACAAAAGTATCCAAATCTCGATCTGACATTGTATCTTTCAGATTGAGGACACAGTTTACTGTTGTCTTCGCATGTATTTTTCCAGTTGTTGAATATTATTCAATGGTTTTTAAAATTTATTGTCTAATATTCTGTCTGAGCAATATTTAGGCAGTCTTAGATTATAATTTATAACTTGCCAAACAAATTTTGTACTTACATTTAATTCTTTTTCTTTTCGGGAAAGTTTTTTTTTGCAATAAGATAAGTGGTAATTAATTTTCATCTTTTACGATATACCATTAGTTATGAGAATATATTAGAACATGTAACTATGACATAAAGATTACAGTTCATGAAACTTTAAACAGTTGATAAAAATTATAATAACTAATGAAGTTTGTCATAAGTAGCCCATATTTGATTGTAAAAGTGATAAATTAATTTGCTATAATCTAAAAATTGTTTCTCAAGTTGTCAATTTAAAGTATAGCCTTTACTAAAAATATTTTAAAATACTTAAATTTTATAAAATATTTTGAAAGAAATAGTTTTTAATTTATTTACACACCAGTTCTTCATTCAATTTTGTCTAGTTTTCTTTTGTGCGAGCCACTGGTTCAGGAGAAGTGGAAGATTGCGATTCCATTCTGAAACAAATAAAAGTCAGAAAACTGAAGTAAAATGTTACAATAATGATATTGCAAAATTATAATTATAATCAGTTCCATCTTCTTGAACATCATCTTGCACATTCCATTTTTTAATTTTAAAAGTGCTCAAATGTAAAGAAAAAAATAAATCAATTGGAATGTAAATATGCGTATTTCAATATGAAATAAAATAAACATAAGGCATGTAGACGTTTTGTATTATACTTGGCAGAATTTTCTTGAAGATGTCTTTTTATTGGCTGCATTTACATTGTTTCTCAGAATTGAATTCTTTACAAGTTCTGTTACTAAATTTTCAGCATTTATTAGTCAGACATTTAACAAAGCCTTTGTACTACAAATCTAAAAAAAAAAAAAAAAAAAAAAACTTTTTTTTAACACAGAATTTTGTCAGATATCTTAAAAACTACTGGAGTTATAGCTCTGGGATTTGTTTTATCTTATTTCCCAGCTTAAATTTACATAAGAAACCACCAACTTTACTCTTAATTTAGGCCCTCAAAAAATTATAATAGGGCTTCTTTATAGACCTGAAATCCAGGCAAAATGTTTCACTAGCCGTAACTCAAAAACAAAGCGTTTCCAGATCTATGTTTGTATGAACGTTTTTCATTATTTTCACTTGTAAAACGTCTGAAAGTTAACCAGTTGCTTCATGGGACATCTTTATGTATGTGTTTATATTTATAATTTAAATATTTTCACCTATTAAACCATCATCCATTGATTTTATATATACGATGTTTGTTTATTTTTGGAAATATATCATTTTTTTGTCAGGTGATTTTTCCTGAATAATATTTTATTTGACTTTTCCACTCTTTGCTCTGTTTTTTATTTCTACACCATCTTGGTTTTTAGCTTTTTTGAGTTCTTTTACAACACATATTCTTGTATAAATTTTCAGCATGCATATGTTAATAACGTTATATTAGTTTTAGTTAATGTTTTCTGTTAAGTGGCTTATTGTTCTTTGTTTTTTTATATCCTTAGGATACTTATGCATTGCCAACTCCAGAACGACCGTTGTCAAATGATGTACTGCCACCCCCTGTTGTTAATATAGACAATAAGACTTCTGAGGCAAATATCACTCATTCATCCCACAAAGGATTTGAAAATTGTGAAACACCTATTGTTTCCCTTCTTAGTTTGCAGGATGATGATGGTACTCTTAAAAATAAAAATAAAAAAATCTGTACTGTTGGACGGCAGCCAAAAACTGTCAATTCTGGTACAAATAGACAGTTGCAAACAGGAGGATATGTGTGCAACGGAGTAAGTTACCAGTCAAGCAGGGGTAAAGGTGCACATCCAGATGGTTATCGTCTGTTGAATTCTGTTGGTGGTCGGGGTTCAACTAGAGGTCGTGGAGCAAAATATAATCATAATCAGATAGCTCCTCATGACAACAATAACAATCATAATTATGGTGACAAAATTGATAATGGACATTATAGAACTGATAGTTCCATTCGTGGAATGAAAATTACTAGAGGAAGCAGAGGCAGAGGGTCAGCAGTTTTCATCAGAGGAGGTAGAAGAGGAAGTGTTCCTACCAATTTTCCCCCTCCTGTAACTACTCCTTGTTCCTTACCATACTCTACTTATTCAAGTAGCACTGTTATTAACCCTAAACTTCCTAGAAATAATTTTGGTGGTCCACTTCCTTACAATCCTATTACTAAATCCAACTCTTTTCAGATGCAGCAACAGTTGTTTCACCAAAGGAGTTTCCCAAATCACTTCTATCCTCATTATACTCCCTTACATCAACAGCCGCCTCCACCACCACCTCCACCATTACCTCCTCTACAGCCCAGGAGATACGGGAATGGAAAGAAACCAACCAATGGTTCTTCTAATACGGTAAGTTAATTTTTTATTTTTGTAAATTTTAAATACTTTCTAATGTTGGCATTATATGCATTGAACATGTAATGATGAAAACATCATCATTGCACGTTATCTTGGGACACGAGCCAGAAAACGCTACTGTGTATTTATTTATTCTGGTGCAGGATTGTGTTTTGTAGATAATTTTTTCCAAATGAATTTTCTCAAAAAAATTAATCATGTTATTATTAGACTTATTTTACACTAATGTTTCTGAAATATGTATACTACTTATTTCTTTAATTAACACATTGTTCAGTAACTTTTATAAAAAATATTTTTGTTTATCTTTAAGGAATAAAATATAAAACTCCAGTAATCAACTCCATTCATACATCTGTTGTTGATTTGCTCTTATGACATATCTTTCATTTTTGTTGATTTCCATTTTAACTATTAACTTATTTTTCAAACACATTTTAATGCCAACGATTATTTGGGAATGCTTCACTTGCAAAAGGCAATAAACTACACCTTACTGCCTTGCAATTGCCCGATATAGTGGTTAAATTATTAACGATTTTATGATAAAATATAAGTATTACCTTGAAAGTAAAAACTTTGATTATGAAAATTGCGATTTTTTATTTTATTAAAATGGCTATTTGATGCATAAAAATATGAGGAATATTGTCTCACGTAATTGACATTTTCATCAATGGATAGTTATTCATGTTAGTGATAGTTATTCAGTGAACTTCATCGTGCTTTGCCCCCCCCCTCCAGTCTGCTTAGCTACTCTTGATAGATTTTTTCATAGTGTAAGTTGTTTGCTTCTTGAAAATTTCTTCAAGACTTTAAAAAGTTCTTTAGACTTTAAGCTAAGTCTTGATTACAAGTCAACAACTGAAAACATTCCCGCCTGAATTTTCCCAATAAGCAACAAGTTATGGTTGCAGAATGTTGACGTGCGCAATCGCATAACACCTGTATTGCTGATTTTGGATATCATGACATTTCAGAACATTTTAAAGTAAAGTTGCTTAGTAATCACTGTAACATATGTCAATAATTATAATCAACAAAACAAAGATTGATCCCAAAAAATTGTGGCTGTTAACTTGAGTATAAACAGTCTTCATTTAAGATGTGATATTTATTTTCCGGTGACTGAAGGATTCCACTCCAATGGCACAAGTTACTTCACATCCAGCACAAGTTACTTCACATCCAGCAAGCATGTTTGATCATCGATATAATTCAACTTTCTGCATGCTTTCCAAAAATTAAAGTATATTTGTTTGTGGGCTTACAGTAGCATTCTCAGTACCAAAAATTTGAGTCATAATGATTTAAATTTGATGACAGTTTTACCAAGAACTATTTTATAAATATTTGGGTAAATTGATTTAAAATCCAAAATGGTTACTGGATGATTTCTTCTTTTTTTAATTTCATAACTCCATCATGCCTCTTTTACGTATTGGTGAACAAGATTTGGCTAGTACATATCCATTCTCTGAAACACTTCTCATAAGTCATTACACATTTTTGATTCATTGCATTAACTCTTCTAGCGCAATAGTAACACAAACTGGTCCATCCCAATCCCCTCAGGGGAAGACACCCACCAAGTGCCGATTCCGGCCGCCACACCACCCCTCCCGTTCCTAGCCCTGATGGGCTTTACCGGGAGTCGTCTGAATGACCTTCGTACTGATTACATATCTCAGTCATCAGCCAGGCCTCGGTCGGGATGCCCCCGATGCTAATGCCGCGGTTGACATTTAGCATCAGAGTAAAATACCTCGGCAGCAATCGCCCACAGCTAAATAACCGCAACGCGGAAGCACGAAACTCCACGCCTATTCTAATTAATCTAATTGCCCATGTGACTCTGAATGCCTTATACGCATCGACGAACTCGATTGGAGATTAAATTCCCACTAAAAATGCTGCTCGCAGCAACGCAATTTTGATCTATAATAACATTATACATTAAAACTTACATTCACTTAGGGACCTAACTGGAAGCAATGCCTCCCAAAGTATCACGTTCACGTGACATTCTCTTCTCGTCACATCTAAACCCACATCAGTCCCGTCACCGCCACGGCCGCTCTTATAACGAACTGACCCCAACGATGCCACGACCAATGCCCCGGCAGGGCAGCGCAAACCAATAAGGCATTCACTGCCCTGCCAAGGCCATACTTCATAATGCAACCTCTCAGTAAGAAAAATAACCGTGGCTCGTCGCCAAATCGACTATGTCCAACCACTTAACTGGACGAGCCGGAACCCTGGGCACCCAGGTTTCTACCTCCTAAACACCTTCCACAACCCTGGAAGACGCAATGGTTCGCAGGAGGCCAGTGACAAGCTGCCATTCAGCCCGGGTCTTTCAATTGACCCTTAAATCCAGGCCCAAGTGTAATCTCTCAAGTTCCCTAACCACTCTGTCATGTGCAAACTCATACCGGGGACAGACAGACGTAAAACACATGGCTAACACTATCCAGAATCCTACATTCCGAGTCCCGACGCCACAAGACGAAACCTAGCCAAACTATGCCGAAATGCGCTATGCCCGGAAAGAAATTGTGTTAGTACTGATTGAGGGATACCCATTTATTAGCGTACAAACTACCTCCGGAAACAAATTGTGGATATACCAATCCTTAGTGGACTCATCCCATCGCGCCTGCCATGCAACAAAACCCTGGTCCTCTATTTCACGCAAACGATCCGAGGTCAGAAAACCAGCTTTCTTAGCTACATACCACTCCTTGCGCTCAACAGCAAGCAAGTCCAACGGTTTAACACCAGCTATTACATTGACTGCCTCTCGCGAGATGTCCTGTAACCGCCAAGAGCAAAAGACGCCGGGCCCGCAAAAGAATATCACGGTAACATTTATACACCATCCGATGAGCCCAAACAGGTGCAGCATACAACATTATTGCACACACCTTTATATAGGATTCTTAATGTCCTAAAATTCAACCCCCAATCGGGATGGATCACACGCCTAATGCAATAAAATGCATCTAGCGCCTCTTTGGCCACATACCGGAGATGATCCCCGAAGCCCAAACACTCATCTAGGATCACCCCCAGGTACTTCTGCACAGTAACATACCGTACAGGGTGGCCTGCCATCGAGACATGGACCCGACACGTTTCTGCTAACCTACCCTTCAACAACATCATTGTGGTCTTCTCCGGGCTACAAACCATTATACTGAAAGCTCTACATTCGGAGCATAGCACAGACTTGTCCTGCACGGGCTTCTAATTCATTCCTAGAATTACCTTCAACTATCAGCATAGGCGACGATCCGGCAGCCACTGGGCAAACGACGCTGCATCAAGGAGTCGAACTCCACCACCCAGAGAAGGGGGCCTAAAACACTGCCCTGAGGACACCCCTTGGAGACAGTGCCTTCCAAATCTCAGAATCTCCATCCCGAAGGACAACCGTCCTGTGCCGGCTGAAATAGCTTGAGAGAGTTGCAATCTCATCAACCGTACACCTGCGCCGTTGTAATTGATACAGTGCAGAGGGCCACCACAAATTATTAAATGTCCCGTATATGTCCAAAAACACACCTAGAACGTATTTACATTCGCTGGAGGCAGCCACATCCGTAACATTTAAGATGGCATCCTCCGTGCTCCTGCCTGGCCGGAACCCGTACTGATATTGTTGGAGCAAATGCTTCTTAGTCAACCTATCATTAATAAGAAGATATAAAATCTTCTCGAAAACCTTCCCTATCACCACATAAATTTAAACCAGTATTTGTTTCGGTTCCGCCTGGCAACTGATGAGCTGTGTGTCTGCGGGGAGGTCCAG
>JAAAKQ030096933.1:0-10912 GCA_010016005.3 Zanna intricata
GTGTGTGTAATTGTACAGTTGCTAAATATATTATGTATTATAATAGTAGATTGTAATTTGCGTATGAATAATTAAAAAGAACTTTCGCTGTATAACAAAGTAACAATTCTGAGTACATTCTGTAATCTCTGTTATTCTGAACCTCTTGAGGTTTGTTACATTTAAGCTCTTATTTTCCAGAGGGAATTATTGTTAATAAAATGGAAACAATAAAGCACTGCTACTTTATATAAAGTCAGATACGTACATAAGTACAATTTATTAAATATTCTATTTGTTATTAAATTATTATGAAAAAACAAAAAAATATTCTTAAAAATAACATTACAAAAAATAAATTATATGTTTTAATAAAGTTTATTTTTTGGTAATTATAGTCATATCAATTTAAGTTGAGGCAGGTGAAAGTGTCTTGAAAATCTACTGTCCGTCACCCTTGACAATGTAAATCAGTGCTATTAGAGATAGTATTTTCCAGCTAAAGTATTTGAAATCAGAGTTATTTATATATATATATATATATATATATATATGAATCGATAATTTATGAAAGGGCTTTTGTCCAGAAATCCTAGTTTTTGGGAAATTGAAAAAAAACTATTTCCTGTAAATTACGTTGCAGAAAAAAATAATTAAAAAATACATAAAAACAGATTGCAATGAAGCAGTTTTGTGAGAATTTTTAAATAATTTTTAATTTGTCCACTCATAGTCTATCAGCTGTTAAAGTGGCTGGACAATAGCCCTTTCTTAAAAAAAAACATAATTTTAACTTAATAAATAATTTTTATTATTAAAAAGTACTTAACAAAAAAAAGAAGATATTTATTGAAGTAAATTAAGTTCATTGGATTTAAAAGTCCCCATCTCTATAATTCTTCTTTACTCTAGTTGGTTCGTTCACTATAGTTTTGTAAAATTATTGAGCCTCATCAGGAATGTAAGTCATCATCTTGCTGATATCGCTCAATTTAGCAGCATGTATTGGCCGAGGACCAGTATAAGCACTTTCTTCAGGAAAGCAAACATTACCAGCTTGTTCAATACCTAGATTAAAAGTTCGTTGCTCACTCAAACCTGTGCCAGCTACAAACCTTAATGCAGACATTTTTTCCCTTTTTACTGGAATCAAAATGGAATTCGTGAAATGTTGAAATAGTCAAACTTTCCCTGCAACTTTTCTTGTTATGTATAGTTTCAAGTGCCACAGAATTTTTTTTATAAAACCCTGACCACCATGTACGAAATTCCTTTACACTTTCTGATTGCACTAACCTTACTGTAAATCTTCCTACACTCAAACGAATAATCTTCTAGGTTAACTGATTCATAGTGTGATATCGATCAGTCTTCTTTAATTTTCTTTTTACTAAAGCGAAGTTCCTGTCGCAGGGAAGGTAACTATGCCCTCTCATTGGAAGCTTATATACTATTTTTTTAAACCTACCAGTGTCAGTTAGCGCTAGTAAAAATCTGATCATAACAAGATTTTTATTCTGCCCTGGGCAGTTATCACTAAAGAGGTACAACTCATTGATGTTGGATGGTATGTAATCGTTAATGGTGCAGGAAGGAACACAGCTCAGAGGATCCTTTATCTGCAGTACCTTCGTGATAGAGAAAAAATTCTGTACTATTATTATTGCAGTTGTGAACTGAAAAAGAAAATACTGACAGTTGCCGGAAATAATACATGTCTTGCACCGGTATGTTTAGCAAAGATACATTGGTCATACAACCAAATGTTAACATTACGGAATTCTTATTTGTACTGCAGTACTCCTTGGTGGATTTTAAGATTGTATAAAACCGCTTGCTGCGTCTTTTGTGAAGAGTGAGTTCTGCAAGGGCTACTTTTTTAGTTATAGAATTCAGTCTTGGGTTTTTAATTCTTACAGGAAAACGCTCACATTTAACACAAGTAACAACCTGGGATCTCCCAAATCGGTAATTGAAATGTTCTTTAAAAACTTAATACGGGTAGGCAACAGTAGTCTTTGGATATTTCTCCATAAACAACTGGTGTATCTTTTTGATACTTAAGTCAGCATTTAAGTAATGCACTTCTCGTGATGACTAACTAGTTTTTAATAGGAATGATCAAATATGGTTTCTACTAGTTCAACCACTTGTAAAGGAAAAGTTCTGCGGTTTTGTTGCTTCCCTCGTTGGTCTTGTGGTGACTTGCTTAACAATAAAAGATGTTGCAGTCTTCTTACCCTTTTCTCTGATATTGCCAGGAGACTAAAAAAAGCCTTTCTACAAACGTGAACTTTCCTTTCATTAAGCCTGACAAAAAATTGGTAAGAACTTGCATGGGAACTCGTTTTAGATTCATCAACTTCACTTTTATTTTTTCTTGATCGTTTTCGTTTAACTGGATTTGCTTCAATAAGACCCTGAATAAAAACAACTGTTCATTTTTTTCATTAAACGAATTTTTATAGGCAATTATTTCATGTTTATTTATGTTTATTATGTTTATTTCATGTTTAAATCAAAGCATTTCAACGAACATCTGAAACAAAGAGTTTCAGTTGTTTTACTCACAAATTTAACAGATAAGACATTTTGATATAAACAAGGGATAAATACTAATAAATAGTAACCGCCAGTTTTTCCCTTATTTTGTAAACTAGGTAGTAACATAAAAGATCAAAAGGTAGGTTAACCTATAGTTACCATACTATGATCATTCTAAATAACATATTTCAAATATTACTAATTAGTATCTAATTATTATATTAGTAGTATATACGTACATGCAAGGCAGTCAGTCCAGTAGTTAGTTTGTGGCACAAGCTTTCCTACATAATTTGTGTACTCCTCACCATGAACACGAGCAATTTTTATTTTATTTACTTTATACTCTGATTCATTACGTTCACCTCGTTTTCTCTTTTGATTTTCCGTCATATTTACAATAATAATGTAATACTATAACAATAAAAAATTAAATCTTCAATTACAGAGTAAAAACACGCACATACACAATCCAGCAGTAGTAGAGTGGCTAACTTAACCTCAAACAGTCTATGTCAAGACGGCTGCACAAGTCAGTTGTTTTATTTATGAAAGGACGTTTGTCCAGGACAACAGCCCTTTCATAAATGATCAAAATTTTCTATTGCTTATTATTATGCAATAGGTAGTGAGACAAAGGCCCTTTTAAAACTAAACGAATGCTGACCACGTATACAACTCAATATGCTATATTTTTTGACAAAAGCAATTTCATAAATTATCAATTCATATATATATATAGATATTTTAAGTATGCATCCTAATTAAGTGAATTTTTTCAATTCAGACAATAGATTCTTAATATTTCAGTAATATATGCAGACAGTTCAGTAATCGTTATCACACTATAAATTTTGTTAAATTAAATTTCTTAAGATTTAAAAATTAATCAATTGAGAGGACAAAAACAAAAACGTTGTCACCTAATTTACTTCTTTGTTTGGGTTATTTTTCATAAATATAGGTGATTTTTTTTAACCTCTGGGACCCACCGTTAGGATATATTTTCAGAGGTTGAGAGGTATAAGTTCAGAGGTTGAATGAATTGTAGCGTGTATGAAAAATGCCATGTCTGACCGGAATTCGAACTCGGGACCTGCGGATGAAAGGCCGAGACGCTACCACTCGCGCCACGGAGGCCGGAAAATAGGTAATTTTAATATTTTCACCGAAGAAAGGGGTAAGCAGTAACTAAAGTAGACGGAGAGATAAGAAGGAGATGAATAATTTAATAATTTAAATATTTCAGTTTCGATGACTTCCTCTTAAGTTACGACAACCAATTCGAGATATCCGTTTTTTATTTTAGAGTAGTCTCCAAAACAGAAAAAGAATAACACTGTTAACAAATATTTTCAAATGAATATTATTCAAGGTGTAATAACTTTCAGAATTAATTTAAAATTGAAAGTAACAAAGGAAACGCGATATTTAAGTTCCGAAATTGAAAGAAGTTACAATAATAATCATAAATAAAACTATCGTTTAATTTTTTGTTAAGATTTGTTTTTAATGACAAAGCATTTCATATAAATTTATGATAATCATCTTTGTTCAAGTAAAAATTATTTTGTTGTCTAACAAAAGAAGTATCTGTCATCACAGAAAAATGTAAACTCTACAATACTGGTTATTGACCTAAACGTGACTATTTTAGTCAAGTCCCACTGCTTAACCGTATTACATTTATTCCACACGGAGAAACATTTCTTTTACATCTAAAAATGCATTGCAGTCAGTTTATACAAAACCACTGCGACAGTCAGCCCAAACCAATGTTCAAACGACATGGTTTCATTGAGAACTATCTGTTTTTTAACTGACCATCAGCGCGGGTTCAGCGAAGTTCGGTTGTTTTATTTTACCTGGCTTATAATACGAGAATCTATTATTTTATCTTTTTGAAAACATCAATAATAGTTTGAATGTTTTAAAAAACTAACATACTTTAATCCTGGGTTATTGAAACCATAAAAAATTGGACTAAGCACATTGTTTCAATAATAAATAATCTATAAAAACAGACACCGTTTGCTAAATAACAAAACGACGGTATACAGGAAGTTATATAAACTAACCGCTTCCTCCCCAGATCGTGATTTTTCTGATCCGAACTACCCTTTCAATTAATTTATTGTGTATTGTAGGAGAAATTAGGTGAATATATTATATTAAACCATTAGCAAATTAGGTTGGGAAATAGAGTTTTAAAAATACTGTGTGATTTTTCATAATAGATCGAACATATAGTTAAACACACACTAATAATAAAAAAAAAATTACATGTAAAACTGAGCTGTTTACTGATGATATTAATCCAGTCAACAAAGGCGACTTTATTAAAAGCTGGTTTTATTTTCGCATAACATGCCTATTAATAGGGGACAGATTGCATTTATTAATTTTATATCTGCCTCAAGACCAACAATAACATCCAAAAAAAAAAGTTATTAATTTTTATTAACACTAACAAAAAATATTTTTAAAAAAATGCAAAAAATATTGCTATAACATTTTTGTTGGGAAATTTTTATTGTCAATCGCCTTGATTGTCTTTTTAATTTCAAAGATTTATATTAATTTGAATTTTTATTAGGAGAATCAATTTTTTATTGAGCAAGTAGAATATAACCTCTTGAATTTATAATTACAACATTATTTTACAATGCTAATAAAATGTTTATATTTGTTCTTTTCTGGAAACCATAGTATATAGTTTAAATTACAACAACGTAGAGGAAACTATAAAAGGTATGAAACTCCTTTTATAAATTGAGAAATGCAAGAAAATTGCTCTTTTCACTTGTGTTTGCGTTTATTTGTATACGTTCGCGTCTAATTGGGTTAATAACTTGATATTACATCACCATTTTTCAAACATAGTGTAGTGACTTCAGTATATGAAGCATTGATGCAAGTAAACTTTATTGTTGGTTCAAAGGAAAGTGGATTGGTTCACAGGATCATATTGTCACGACTGGAACTGGAGTTAATGACATTTTTATCCGTACGAGTTTTAAGCTCTTTTTAAAAGATCAATATATTTCAAATTTCCCCAAAATTAATTTTTTAGCTGTAAAATTTTAATAAAAATCTTGCTCTTTTTCATTTAAACTTAGTATACTCACGTTTTTTACTTATCGATTATTAGATGATAACTATGCACAAAATTATTAAACAAGATACACATAACTTTTAAAAAAAATAATGCAATAGTACCAGTGAAAACAAAATTTAAAACAATATTGTAATCCCTGTAGATTTGAAATCTTTCAGATTTTACAATTTGTAATACGTTACTGGTTAATCATCAAATTTATTATCTTGGATTTACAAGTAGATAATAAGTAAGTGTACACAAAATCAATTAAAACAAAAGCAAAGAATAAACCAAAAATGATAAACAGTTCAATTAACTTGATTACACAACAATACGAGTAACAGTATCACTCAACATTAATAAATATTATTCAGTTGATAGAATCAATTAATTATCTGCAATCAATTAAAAGTTATACTTCCGGTATCAATTTTATCATTTACGTTATTTTTTAATAATAGATAACCACAGACGCAGATATATATATATATATATATATATATACTCACTCAACTAAAATATTCATAATATAAACATTAACATTATAAATAACCAAACCAACATCTCAAATCCAAATTTAAAAAAAATTCTATTTGATAACCATTTAATTTTTTCTTTTTTTTTTTACTGATTATGTATGCACGTTGTCAATGATTTTCAGAGGAATGAAATTAGTTTATCCTCTATAGATTATTTGCCACCTTTTAACTTTATGATTAATAACAAATTTTTTAATCTATTTACAGAGTTTAGTTTAAAGTTATTATTTCGCTCGTCAATCGGTCAAAAGCTATCTGTGTTTTTTTTTGTGTCAGAAGTTTTTAACATATAATTTATCTTGCTGTCAACATCTCAAAATAATTAAATAATAATACATAAGAATATTTGAAATTATTCAATGTATTTTTAATTTATTTTTTATGCACAACATAATATTAATTAATAATAATAAACCATTTTAATATTATTCAGAGTAAATGTTTTATTTAGATTATAAAAATTTTACTATTTAAATTTAAGATTTTTTCATATAAATTTTATACGTGTACCCACGTAAAAATATTTGTATATGACTACCTCAAAGCGCTTGGTATATTTTCCTTTAACAACCAGAGGGTAGTTGTAGTTCATACTATTTATTATGATATATCATGCGTAATTTAATTTAAAATGCGTTCTAGGTCTATTGGATGCACTTGCCGAGAAAGTCAAGTACTTCGTTTTAATTTTATTCAAGCATAACTTATTATTATCCAGCCATTTCTTATTCAATAGAATATTTTTTTAAAAGCAACAGCGAAGATATCATTGCAGATTACCTCTCGAAAATATAATAACATGATGGCCGGAAAATGATAATTATTTTCCATTCTTTTTTTTTAATTTTAATAGATAATTTATGGATCGATGGAGTATGATGAAATAGTACAGTCCCTTGTAGTAAATTTAAGGATGTATGTCTTTCAAAACTTTGCCTTTCAAACTTTTTAGTTAATGGTTGTATGTGTAATTTCTCATGTAAATAGATTTTAATTAAAGACAAGAATGTTCTTCTAAATTGCTTATAAATTACCGTTGCCATTCAGTTCTAGAAATTTGTTTTGAAAAGAAATCTACATACTGAATATTTTTATTTTTCAGACTAGCGATAAAAACTGATAAAACTGCTAGTTTTCTTATGTTTAAATATCGCATAAATTGGTGAAATTAGTACAGTTAACTGGTAAGCGATGGTATGATTAGTGCTGCCCTTCCATACTATAATTTGTATTCATGGATATGTCAACAAATCCAAGAAATAACTTATCCGAATGAGCTGTTGAATAGTTTGTTTACACGTAAGATATTTCATATAATTTACGCGTAACTTTTTAATTTTAGAGCCTATATCTGTAATAGTTTCGCATCCCGTTATCTACAAGAGGTGTGATAGTTTCATATATTTTTAAATCAATTTATAAAACCGATGAGTGATAATGTATGTGCTAAAGGTTGAAATATTCTTGCGTAAAAGATAAAACATACAACGAGAAAGTTTAGCAAGTCAGTAGACAATTTTTTTTTTATAAACTAATTTTGATCATATCTGTTGGAGCTACAATAGTTTCGTAATCTTTTTTCGAAAGATGTGAATAAGTTTGAGATTACATGTTTTTCATCCATAACTATTTTAAAATCTAGTTGCAAATTTTAAGAACGACAATTTTAACACAACATTTTAATGTTACTCTTCCACAGTAGAATATTTTAGGAATCATAAAGTGAAATCGGTAGCAGTCAGTAGCCAAAACAATATAAGATTATAGGTATATACTTCTAGGATCACACATTTTGTTAACTGTTTGTTGAAACTCCTAACAGAAAGATAAAACACATTTTGAAATTTCTAAAAATATAAAATAGATTTAGTTTTTTCGTTGTAATAATTTTTGTATGGAAAACAAAAATATTTCACGTAATAAAATATTCATAAATTACGCTAATATATATATATTTTTTTAATTTTTAAATTGTTTTATAATAAAAGCATAGAAAAGATAAATTTACTAAATTCTAATTCTTAACAATATTTTTATAAACCTACGCATTTTAAAAAAATGCTTTGTATACAAACAAGTATATTAAATTGTGGTTTGACTCCAATAATTTCATGAATGTTAACATAAATTTAATACAAAATTAATTATACTTCAGTATGCTATTTAATACTGTCATAATTAACACCATGAAAAATGTATTAGAAGCATTATTTTCAGTTAGTGAAGTTTATATTACCAGGTTAATTATATTATTAGGTTTATAGACGCACTTAAATTAATTTTTTTTTTAAAGAAACATTAATTGATTTAATGCTAAAGAAAGTAAAGAACCAGTCTCTAATTCTTTTTCTACAAACTTACAAATGGAAAATCAAATGAGATGGAGTTTTTATATTATTCTCTTTTTTGAATGATAACGAATTGGTATAACTTATTTGATATTCTCGTTATTATGACGTTCAGCCTTTATTTTAAAGATTGACTTTCTGCATTGACGTATATTAATTAGCAATACTTTATTTGTTTATAATTTATTTAAACGTCTTTCGAAATTTGTATCGTAATTTTTCCAGTAGAAAATATTTTAATACAATTTTTTTAATACACTACCTTTTGTTTACATTTTCATTCAGACAAACCAGTCCTTCCTAGTGATTATCTTTTACATTATATTTTTTATTTTTTTATACTGCTTTATTGACAGATAGTTTCCCAAATAACCAAACTATAAGTAAATGCTTTAAAGAATCATGACATTAAAGAAAGGCTGGATACCTCTCTTTCACTGTTACTTCTCAAGGCAATACAAGAAAGTTTGAACAAAGAATAATACAATTAAAAGTAAAATGAATAAAATATAACTCAAAATCCACACAAAGTTAACAACAAAGTGCACATAGATCGAAAATTAATGAAACAGAGCAAAAACAATAAATGGTCAACACAATAGTAAATTTTTAATAAAACAAAAAAAAAAGAAGTACAATATTCACCGCACGACAGTCTCAAGATCTAATCCATTCAACCTTTACCGTCGTCTCACATGTTCACTGCGTGAAATGACCTTTGTTTTTATTAGGAACTTCCATTTTAAGTAGGGTAATGTATTTTTTTATTTTAGCGTATGAAAAGATTCGATGCCTGTCTGGGATTTGAACCTGGGAACTCCGCACAAAATTCCAAGAAACTATTTAGTCAGCTACACGGAGATCGGCGAGAGTGTTTTATTAAGAACATATGCGGACAAATAACAGCGTATGCAAAAAAATTAATTTGATTCTACAAATCATTAGCATTTTCCCGTAAATTATAAGAGATCTTTTTTATTTTATATTTACCTTTTAAATGTTTTTTTTTTCTTTTTTAATGCAGTGGAGAAATTACAAATTATGCTTAAAAGTTCAATTTTTATTTATATACGAAAAAATTAAAGAGATTAGTTTTAGTAATCGTTAATAACTAATGAAAATATAAGCTGGATTACCTTGAGATCCGTTTCGTGGCGGTTAAAAAATTAGTTAGAGGGGAATAGAGAAGAAACTATACTGTTGGGCAACTCAGTCCCTTATGATGATATGCATTTCCGGCCACACGCCGGGCATCCGGTAGATGTGCACTGGGGCGCAGCCCCGGCTTTGATAATCATCCCACCCTATTTACCGGTAAACAGAATGAAATGCAACGTTCGGAAATACTAGCGGAAATAAATACAACAAATGCTGATAGATAAAATATGAAAATGTCAAGTATGGTTTTTTTTTTTACGTCAGCTGTTGTAATAGTTGAATCAACTAATATTGAATATTGGTATACGATATGTTAAGTGTTGTTTAAATGAAAATAACTGAGTCATTATTTACATGTTTGCTTTTTCATTTATTCGCTTATTCTGTGATCTGCGTTTATAACAAAGCGTGAGATAGCTTAATTGTTTAAAGTTGTAAATATTTAAAGAAAATATCTTTCAAATCAATGAATTGCTGTTTATAAAAAAAAAACAAGATCATAATATTTTTAAAAAAAAATTATTGATAAAAGAAATAATTTTTTTTTACTAATAAATTAGATAAACGTATTAACTTTTAGTAGGATTCAAATTGAAATTTTCATGTCATTTGTTAGCATCAATATTTTAGATTATAATGAAAAGCCCGTTGGTTTTGATTGAAAAAAATTAAAATTTGTCGTAATTTTTCTTTTTTTTTTTTTTGTTATATTACACCCCTTATTCCAACAAAGTTCTTTACTAAAGCCCAACTAAAAAATTAAAAAAAAAAAAAACAATTTGCCAATATTTTTATTGAAAATATTTTAGGCAGTGTTTAATTTTTTTAAATTAATTAACGATTGTAAATCATATTATTACAATAAACAATTATATTTTTTACTGTACGTTTCACACATAAAAGTTTCACTTTATAAAGTATATTAATAATAATAATGTAATTTCAGAGTAATCCATTTTATTAAAAAAATTGAATTTCAATTTGTTCTGATATTGATAAAATTATTTTTATTTTATTATTGAAATTTTTTTTAGGAGGGAAACGTTAAATAATGAATACAATATTTAGAAAATTAAATATCAAACAATATCTTAAAAATTTATCTACGAATTAGCTATTTGACAAAGCCTATTAATTTTCCTTTTATTCTCACGCAAATAAATATATATATACTGTATATATTCAGAAACTCAATACACATTTTCTATCTTCAGATTATACAATGTAACCAGTTTTTTTTTTTT
>JAAAKQ030096944.1:0-14512 GCA_010016005.3 Zanna intricata
TAATTTCAAAAGTGCAAGCCAAAAATGAAAATTCTGCATTACATGTTGCAGAAAATGCAGCAAGTCAGTAAAATTTATTGCATCCTAACATTTGTTATAAAAAAATCAACTGTATATAGTATTATTTGCAAACGATTTATCATGAAAGGTAATGCCTTCTGTTTTTATTAACTAAAAACAATTGTCAAGTATTTAAAATAATATTTTCATTCTAATGGAAAAAGTTAAAATTAAGTCGTAAAACTTAGTCAATGGAATTCTTCAATACATTTTTATATTTGGTGCAATTTTGGTTTTTTTTTTAATTTTTGGAATTTTAAACTTTGTAATTTTTTGAATTATTTTAATGATTTATATCTTCTTTTTTTTCTAAATACTTTTTATTAAACTCTGTTCAAAATTTATAATTAATTATTGTTCAACTCTCTTTTTTTATTCTAAATTTAAAATTCATTATACAGTTTTTCTTTTACCAGAGCATTTATTTATTTTATTTTAAATTTCCTAATTATCCTCGCACGGCTGGTAGTTAGCTATTGCGTTAACACTAGCAATTGTTATTTTTGGCCCTACCCTGCAATCAATAATATGCTTGACCTGCTGTTAGAAGCCTTATCATAAACTGTTTTCACTCCAGCTGCAAAAAATGTGTGATAAGCATAATTTTACAGGGAGAACAAGTATAAGATGTTAAGCAACGCTTGTATATTAGTATTTAGAGCACTCCATAAACACTAGCAGAAGAATGGGGTATTTTTAAAAATTATAAAGTACTTAACAATATTTAAATGAAGCAGATACAATTACTCATTTATCATATATTAAAAGATTTATTTAACCACTTCAGAATTTATATATGGCATAGTAACACCATATGTAAACAGGATGTTATCCAAGACACAACCATCTGCAGAAAGTTTCTTATGGATCTTCATTATTAAATATCACTGTGGATGAGTCACTTAAATCTAATCATCTTCAAATGTATTATTTATTCTATTAATATTTAAAAAAAATTGAAATGTTTTTTATTCAGTAAAATAATACCTCTCAACATAAAATAATGTAATCCTAAAACTAGGTGATTGTTCCATTATTATTGCATTGATTTTGTTTTGTGGTATTATTGTGTAGTCTATTCTTTATAAAAATATTGTCACATGTTTTCAGATATCCAGAAAAAAACATGTGAAACTGTAACAAAACCTGGAAAATCCAACTATAAAGTTCCTCACTATAAGGTAATATTTCATTATAATTTCATTTTAAATGTAATTAGATTAAAAATATACTGTAATATGAAATTAATTATGATTATTAGGATAAGGTGAAAAGTTCTGGGCCTGGATAAGAAAACATTTTTCTGGGTACATTTTGGTTTATTTTTTGCGTCAGTTTATCCAACTGCTTAAAATAACCATCTATGGTGGCAATAGTTTCCATTATTGGTCAAAAATCTCTTCCCTTGAAGCCATTTTTTTTTTAGGTCTAGGAGCCAGATCCGGTGAATATGAAGGGTATTGGAGCAGTTCGAATCATAATTTGCTGATTTTTGCCATTACAATGACTGAACTGTGAGTTGGCATATTGTCTTGATGGAAAAGCACTTTTTTTTTTTTTCTAAATGCTGTATTTTTTCCTTAATTTCATTACTGAGATGCTAGATTAGGGTCGGATAATATTCACCATTTATTGTTTCATCCTTTTTAAAATAATCATTGAAAATTATTCCACAATAGAAAATTTCCAAAAATTAATTCTACCCAAAAAAAACAGCTGCCTAACTTTTTAGTGTGAAAATTTACAGGCCTTACACAGAGATGGCATTAGTATATACTTAATTTATTGATGGCATCTTATGACTCCATTCTTCATTAGTTTATTATAAGAATTCAAAGTCGCTGCATCGCTTCAAACAGTATTTATAATCCATCAAAGTGGAAAATCATTGTTTTTTTTTTTTTGTTTGGAAAATGGAAAAATTTGAAATTTGTGCAATAATTATAAATATTTTTTTTCTGAAAGTCAAGTGCAAAGGAAATTGAATAAGAACTTGATGAAACATTGGGAGACACTTCTCCATCAAATACAGCAGTTAAACCCCATAGTTTAAAATGGGTCAAACATCCTCTGACAATAAACCACACAATGGACACCTGTCTAAAACCTGACTACTCCAGAAATGATATGAAAATTGCATAAAATCATTTTCGCAGATCGATGAATGTCAGTGAACAAATTTGCAGATTCTGTAGGCATGTAACAGAACACATGCACAATATTTTGCAGGAATATTTTACCAATGGACAAGCTGTGCACTATATGGGTGCCATGTTTGCTTACTTTCAACCAAAAACAATGCCAAAAAACATTTTTAGGAAATTAACTGATGAACATTTGCTGGGTCTGTGGCGTGAGTGGTAGCATCTTGGCCTTTCATCCGGATATCCTGGATTCGAATCCCGGTCAGGCATGGCATTTTTCACACACACTACTATTCATTCATCTCATCCTCTGAAGATGTACCTTAATGGTAGTTCTGGAGGTTAAACAAAAAAAAAAAGCTGATGAACATTTACTACTCAGATTTATCAATGAAATTATAAAAAAGGAAAGAAATTATGTACTATGTAAGAATGTGATATTTAAAAAAATAAGTTTCTAACTACTTATGTTTTATAAAAGGAATATAATTAATCAATGAATGAAGCTCTTTATTTGAAAATCCATATTTACTACAAATAAAAATTAAAAAAACAAATAATTTTTTTTAGATACAATTTATTTTTAAAAAGAACTCTGAATAATTACAGTAGCTTTTATTTTCAGACAAGAAGTAAAGAAGTACCTTTATCTGTCTTATGGAAACCTATAGATGATCTGCAGTATTTTAAAGTTCTTGGAGTTTATGCAAAAGTGATGCTTGTTATAGATACTAGAGATGATTCCTTGCACGTTGTGAAGGTAAATTTATTGCATTCTAAATTTATTTAAATTAACACATCATTGAACATTTCATATCATCAAAACTGAAATTTTATTATTGCTAAAGTACATTTTTTTTACTTTTATTAATATAATTGTTATAGATATTAATATATTTAACTAAAAAAAAAAAAATAATAAATTTAAAAAAATAGGTTTGTACAGAAATTTCCCTAACAGGAACTAAACAATAAAATATCTGTATTTTTAATTTATTAATAAACCTTTTCTGTTGTAAGAACATTAACTATTAATATGTTAATTGAAATATTGGATGCTGTATTGCTTTCTGTTATGAAAAAAACACAATTATGTGATCAAAATGTCCCTAAAACCTGGCTTACTGTTTTGCTTCTTTGAACATTCATTTCCTGTGAAAGGACATTTCATTAACATTAAATCTAAACAAACTGAATATTCATCCTTCTCTATTAATTTAGCAATCTTTTTACAGTAGATATTTGATAGCTGATGTACTGTACGTAATGTAATTTTGTGAACTGAGTTTACCTTCTAAATCAATCAATCTTTATTAACAAAAAATGCTTCCTCAATTTCATATTGCTGTTACTTCAACTCCTGAAGTATAAACAATGTATTTGCAGAAATAGCTACTTGATTTAAATGTTACAAACTGTGTGCATCTCATAGTAGTTGAACCATTCTGTTAAAATTTATTTTTACACTCTGTATGAGATTTTTTACAAATCTTTTTTTTTCAACATTGATATAACTTTTAGATAAACATAAAGTAACACTGTAGTTAAATATAAAACAGTAACTGATCACTGCACAATTTAGTATTTATTTTTATTTAGCTTCAGTCATTTGACTGATTTGATGCAGCTCTCAAGATTCCCTATCTAATGCCAGACGTTTCGTTTTGGTATATATCCTACTTCGCTAATAATTTGTTTTACATATTCCAAGTGTTGCCTGCCTGCACAATTTTTCCCTTCTACCTATCCCTCCAATATCAAAGCGACTATTCCATGATGCCTTAATATGTGGTCTATAAGTCTGTCTCTTATTTTAACTATATTTTTCCAAGTGAAAAAACTTCTTTTTTCATCCGATTTACCACAACACCTCTTCGTTTTTCACTTCATCCACCCACATTTCATAAGTTTTTAATCTTTTCTTCTCAGGTACGCCGATCATCCAAGTTTCACTTCCATATAAAGCTACACTCCAAATATATACTTTCAGAAATATTTTCCTATCATGTAAATTAATTTTTGATATAAACAAATTATATTTTTAACTGAAAGCTCGTTCTGCCTGTGTTATTCTGCATTTTATATTGCTTCTACTTCGTCCATTTTTGGTAATTTTACTTCCCAAATAACAAAATTCTTCTACTCCGTTCTACTTCCTATTTTTATATTCAGTGGTCCATCTACATTATTTCTACTAAATTTCATTACTTTTGTTTTGTTCTTGTTTATTTTCATGTGGTAGTTCTTGAGTAGGACTTCTTCCATGCCATTCAATGTTTCTTCTAAATCTTTTTTACTCTCTGCTAGAATTACTATATCTTCAGCAAATCGTAGCATCTTTATCTTTTCACCTTGCTCTATTACTCCAGATCTAAATTGTTCTTTAACTTTATTAATTGCTAGTTCTATCTAAAGATAAAAAATAATGGGGATAGGGAACATCCTTGTCGGACTCCCCTTTTTTATTACCGCTTCTTTCTTATGTTCTTCGATTATTACTGTTGCAGTTTGGTTCCTGTAAACAATTTAATATAAAATCATAATAACAAAAATTTTCAATTAAAATATCAATATTAATATAATAAGAAAGGTTCTCTGAGCATATGAAGGAAGGTAATAAAAAAAGGTGTTAATCTATTATTGTGCAAGGATACATAAATGGGCATCTGGTAAATGTACTTTATATCCTTTTTTGTGCAATCCACTTATCATTTATTTTTGGTAATAAAAGAAGTTGGCTCAGGGTTCCAGATCTACTAAAACCCCCTCCACATCACCTGTTGGGTCAGTATCTACATATAAAAGGCAGGTAATTACTGCATGGTGGCTAGTGCTGAAAGGAGGCTTTGAATGATTTAGTTGGTTAATAATCTGTTATTATGTTTGACTTTTACTTATAAACAGAATACTGTATAAAATCTTATTCATCTCTTGGTTTTATTTTAATTTTATAAAGAAGGTAAAAATTCTCTATTGTAGTATTTCATGATTACTGGTTATTTATTTCATTTTTTTTTTTTAATCTGTATCAATTGATGACTGTTTAGTAGTCCTGGGTGATGATAATGCAAATTTGTTTTTCACCTAGAAAAAAAAATGTTTAGTTAGTCAAAATCCACATTTAGTGTTCAATTTTTATTTGGTTGTAAGTGGTTTTTAAATATTTTCTATTTATGGATAACTTGATTTTCAGATTTATTCTTAACTTGACTTTTTTTTAATCATATTACAGGCTCTTCAGAAAACACCCTGTCCTATTTTTAAAAAACAAAGTACTATATTTCCTCGTCAAATACCATATATGGTAGAGCTACATGGTATATTTGAGACAAGTACTGCTATATATTTAGTCGTTGAACATATAAGGTAATTCAAGTTTACTTGTTTACTTAAAATTTTAATAATTTGCTTTATTTATTATTAATATTGTCTGTATCTGTGATATATATACACACACACACACACACACACACACACACACACACACACACACACACACACACACAAGGGCTGTAAATAAAGTAATGAGATTGGTTAAGAAAAACTTTTTATTTACAATTAAATTACACATTGACTCTTTCATCTTCGAAATAGTTCCCTTGTGAAGCCACACCATGCTTCAAATGGTTTTCCTACTCTTCATAGCAGTGTTGGAACTCAGAATCGGAATATCTTTCAGATGGTTGATTATATTTAAAAAAATATTTTCTAGTGTTTCAAAATGGTGTCCTTTGAGGCGTGTTTTTTTAAAGTTGAGATCAGGAAAAAGTCGCAGAGACTCAAGTCAGGTGAATGTGGTTGAAAAACTACAGGAATGTTTTTCTTTGTCAAAAACTGATTAATTGAGAGTACAATGTGACAAGATGCATTGTCATGATACAGCATCCAGTTGTCTTTGATGGCTGGTCTCACGTGGCCAACTCTTTTCCACAGTCTTTCAAGAATTTCTTAGTAAAATATTGATTTACAGTCTCTCCTGTAGGTAAAACTCCTTGTGGACAATGCCATTACTATCAAAGAAAAAATTAGCATGGTTCTAATTTGCTCAATTTTGCTTTTTTGGGATCTGGTGAGTTTGAAGTGTGCCATTCCTTGCTGTGGCATTTTGTTCTTGGATTGTAATCAAATATCCAAGTCTCATCACCAGTAATAAATTTTTTTTATAAATTCAGGTTCAGTTTCAATTCGCCCTAGATTATGATACACTTCCACCCTGTTTTTTTTCCTGTTCAACAGTGAGGTTTTTTGAGACCAGTTTTGCACAAAATTTTTTATGACCAATTCGTTTTTCAAAATTTGTAGACTGGTTCAAATTCAATTGTTCTGCAGTCGTTTTGATGATAAATCAACGGTTATACCATGTCAAGTCTTCGATTCGCTTAACATTGTCACTTTTTGACGTTAACAGTCTTCCAGAGCGTGGATCATCCATAACTGATTCCTGGCCATCTGAAAATGCTTTAAGCCATTTAAAATGTTCAGCTTGTTGCCATTTAAAAAGTTGAGCTACAGAACATCAGCTCCATACACCCTTTTCAATTTTGAAAAAGTTTCAGTAGCATTCCAATTTTAACAAAAAAAAATGATTTCACAACGTTACTCATAATTAGCATCACTCATTTTTGTAAGCACAACAGAAACTTGTTTCATGAAAAGTTTGTTTACATCTCACATATTAACAACAGACTAAAATATTAATACCTAAATCTATCTTCCTAATTAAATCAGCTGTTCATATAATCGTATGTTTACTAGTAACTTTAGTGTTGCCACTTAATCTGCAAAAGAACTAGTCTCATTACTTTATTTACAATATATAATATATATATTATTCGTAAAAGTGCATGTAATTTCAAATTATACTTATTCTGTTTCAATAGGAACATTCTAATATAGTGATGTAGAACAGCAGAATATTACTAAAAATGCCCAGAGTTTTATTTGCAGTGAAATTTAATAAAGACTTGATATTTTGATTCAGCCACTATTACCATAGATTTTTTAAATAATTTTAATTTAATCTTGCCTGTAAAACTTCAGTTAATTATCTGTATTTGCTGATGAGTACTTAAAAATACAAATGCATATGTTGCTAGTAGCTTGTGGTGACAACTGATTTTTATTTTTTTGCATTTATTGATTTTGAGTCTGTTATTAGCCTATTGATATATAAAAAAATTAGGTGAAATGAAACTGAAAAATAAATTGTTATTTAGAAGGCTGTTTTTACATTTAACTAAACAAAAAAGTTCATTGTAGTTTTTGTTCCGCTTAGAAATATAATTATTGAGAAAATTTACAAGGAACGAAATCAAATTCAGATACAATAAAGGTCTTAAAGGAGATTTTTTTCTCTTTTTCTGTTTAGCCTCCAGAATCACCATAAGGTATTACTTCAGAGGATGATATGAATGTAAATGAAGTGTAGTCTTGTACAGTCTCAGACCAACCATTCCTGAGATGTATGATTATTTGAAATCTAATCACCAAAGAACACTATTATTCATGTTCTAGTATTCAAGTCCGTATTAAAGTAATTACCTTTACTAGGATTTTAACCTTAGAACATTTGACTTCGAAATCGGCTGATTTGCATTGAGAGAGTTCACCACTAGACCTCCATGGCACAAGTGGTAGTGACTCGGTCTTTCATCCAGAGGTCCCATGTTTGAATTCCGGTCAGGCATGGCATTTTCACACACGCTACAAATCATTCATCTTATCCTCTGATGTATTACCTTACAGTGTTTCTGGAGGTTAAATAAAAAATAAAAAAAACTACTAGACCAATGCGGTGGTCAAAGATGATGTTCATTAAACATACAAAAGCTTTCCACTAAATGTAAACACTGTTTTGTCACCTATCTCATTATTATATAACTCAAATATATACATGTCACTTATCATCCTATATTATTAACTATTAACAAGAGTCTACAATATCTCTACATGAAACCAAATGTTAATAAGTGTATGTCATTATAATGTTCTTTTGAATGTGTGTAATTTATGATAATGTTCTTGAAATTGAATTGAACACAGAATTGAATTGCCTTCAATTTAACACAAAGACATGCATCAGTGTATTAAGATTTGTTTAGAAAGTTCAGAGATTTAATTTATTTCTTTGGATTACCCATAGCATTGCTCCCTGAAAATAGTCTTCTCTTTGGTTGATAGATCTTTCCTATGACACATCTGTTGCTTTAAAAGATCCTAGGACAGTTTTTTGCAATTGTGCATAGTCCTATTTCGGAACTTTCTTGTATTTCTTGTCATCAAACATGCTTTTTTTAAAATAGTTTCAACTTTCAAAATAAAAAAAGTCTGCAAAATATTAAAGAAATATGGGAAGTAAAGAAGCAAATATATGTTGATTTTGTTTAAAATCTGTGAGAATAACTACATCAGTGCATTGTTATGGTGGAAGAACCATAAATTGTTCAGATTATAATAAACCTTTTAATTGTAATCTATCTTATCTTTTTTGAGCGGAAAATGTTTTTTTAAGTGCATTCCACTAAATGTAAAACAAAAAAAAACTATTAGGTATTTTTAGATTTGATCTTTCAAGTTCCTTGAAGGTTCGATGATTTGTTGTAATCACTATCCTAGGCTTAGCTGGAGCACAAAGCATTAGTTTTTCTGTCAGGATATCATCATACAAACAGTCAAAATCCTTCAGTCTTCTGTGCTTTTTAGCCAATCAACTGTTAATGTTAAATTAAAATAGGAGAATAAGTTAGATTTTTTTAAAAAATTCAATTGGTGTTTCATAAATTGAGTTTTTTATGGACATCCTAAAAAGGTCATAACATAGGAACTTCTTTTAAATCTTCAAGAAAGATCAGCTATTTTTAAATGCTTCTACTATTAATGACATTGGATATGCTTAAAAATTAATTAACATAACCTTGTTGCATTATTCAGTCCATATCTGCAATAGTATTACCTTATATTAATGTTGATATAAAATTTAATGTTTGTATACTATTTGTTAAAATCAGCAATATTAAACATTTGAAACACACAGGCATTACACAGTATGTTTGACAAGTTGCCAAACTAAATTAAATAGAAATATAGATTTAAAGAAAAAAAAATCTACTCACATCTACCCTCTACATAGAATTCTTTTCTGGTTATACAATCATTGCAGTGCCAGTAGAGCCCATCAAATGCTCAGGAGAAATCACTTTGCGGGATCACCTTCAATTGCTTAATGCAAGTCCTTTGAATGGCTGGAATGTCATAGAAAAAAGCGGTTTTTCATATTCAATTTGAATTTTGAGAACAAAAAATAGTCTGCTGGAGCCAAGTTGGGTGAATGGGGCAAGTGGGATAATATGGTGATTTGATTTGGTGGCCTAATAATGTGTTAAAACTGTTGCCATGTGTTGGCAACAACATTGTAGGCATTGTTGTGCAAGAGAGTCCAACTGCTCGGATCCCAGTACTCGAGCCGGATTTGACAAATGTGATACATCAGACATTTCATTACTTTTAAGTAGAATTCAGAAAATTCGTGGTTTGATCAGCTGGGACAGTTTAACCAGTTTGGTACACACTTCACAACATTTTTGTTGCGAACAGCTGTTGACAGCCTCCTGCTTCAATTTTTGTCATGAACAGCTGTTGACGGCCTCCCGTATGTCATCATCCAACAATTCTCTACCATCTTTAAACCGCTTCCACCATGTGTATGTTGTAGTATGAGATGTAGTTTCATCACCGAACGCTTACTGTATCATAGAATAAGTTTCAACGAAAGATTTTTTAAGTCAAACAATATTTTATTGCGCTTCTGTTTTCTATGTCGTGAGCTCGCACAAGGTCACATGAACACAACCCCTATGCGACTGAATATAACTCAAGGCTGGAATGATGAAATGTGAGAAATGTTTTACACACATTCATCAGACATTGTACTACGTATTTCCTTGGTTTTCCAATAGATGGCACTACTTGTATTGACTACAGAAATTTAGTTTGGGAACTTTTCAGACATACTGTCTGTAGTGGTAAAGATCAATAATTAATATGAATAGCACAAGATTAAATTAAAGTTTATTCTTATAATGTGAAATTATTTTGCATATTTCATCAATAATTTTTATATTATTTATGTTGCAGTAGTGGAAAATTATGGGATTATGTTACTCCATATTTTCCTAACAATTTACCTAAGTCTTCTGGTGGAAATACTAATCGACAAGAATTAAAAAATATTGATGATTATGGTGATGATAATGATAATGATGATGATGACATTGGAGGAGGAAAAGGCCGAAAATCGTCATCTTCAAATTGTTCCATCAGCACTAATCTGACTACAACTCTAAACTGTTCACAGTCATCATTGTCAAGTGAAAATGAGAACAGTTATCTTGAATTAATTAGGGAGTATACTTCTGGTGAAAGATTAAATTTTAATTCCAGTCCTAAAAAAAGTAATAATGAAAACAGTAACGTTAATAATAGTTTAAGCAGTGAAAATATTCCGGCAGAAAATTTATATGAAAAAATTTTAAATTATTCAAAAAGTGAAGGTTCTTTAAATGTTTGTGATGATGATCTTGTTTGTAATTTTTCATCAGATATTACCTTATTTAATTTAGTTGCTGAACGATTAGAAAGTGGTAGAACTTGTTACGATTTAATTAAAAAGTGGAAAAATTTGGATGAATTCAATGAATGTGATTTATCAAATAGTGTTAAAGTAGAAACAAAATTAAATAAGTCTGTAAAGGTTGATGAATCATCTAGTAAAAATGATATTCTTGTTAATAAAAGTAATAGTGTAAATAAATTATCCATTAATAAAAGTAGAGATAATTTAATTAGTGATATTCCTGATGTTCAGATTGATAATTTAGTTAAAAATGCTAGAAAATTATTACAGTCTGTTGATGAAACATTACTAAAAAGTGATAATTTAGTTAGTAGATTAGATATATGTGTTAAAAGTGATGATGTGATTGATGACATTATAAAAAATTCAAGATATTTATCTAATGAAAGTGATTTTACTAAAAGATTTGTAAATAGAATTTCAACTAATAATCTAATTAGTAGAAATAGTATACTTTTAAAAACTGAGGAAGTTGATGGAAATTCATCTAGTCCAGATTCTAGAGTTTCTAAGTCACCTGCACATTCACTTTGTCAATACGATACAACAAAACTTCATCCACCATCTCCATACTCAAGAGTAAGTAATAAAATCATAGTTTTTAACATTGTTTTAATTAACATACTCTTGTTTAAATTATACATTCAATTTTTTTGTGACAAACATAAACAATACCAGTATTAAGTAGTTAGTTATTATTTTGAGTAATAATAATATTAAACAAAAAATCTGTTATTTATCTTAAGATTATAACTTAGTCTAATCTTTAAAATATGATTTTGAGCTGAATTATTGCAGGTTTTTTTAGATTATTGTTAAAACCATTTGCATAGATAGGGATGGAGCAAGTTTTAAAAATAATAGTTTTTAAACATAAATATTAATAAAATTTTTAATAAAGTTTTAAAAAATAAGCAAAGAACATTCTTTGCTTATTATTACAGTATTTTCAGTAGTATTACTGAGTGCAGTTTCGTGAAAATTCACTCTTGGATTAGATTAATATATCCAGTGATATTCTTAGTACTTGCCATAATTACATTAGCTATCTGCATAGGTTGCAAACATGCACCATCAGTATCAGATTTATTATTTCCTGAAGTTTAAGCAACATTGCTAGAACTGCTGGATTTGACATGGACATCTAAGCTATTATGTTCCTCGTCATGACACATAAACTATCTAATATCCTATTATGAATTTGTGCATCAGTAATCATATCGCACAGAACATTATAGTCTCTTTCATCACTCAGCCCACTTTTGACACAGCTAATGGTCAATGTAGCACAATTTTTATTTGAAAAAGAATCGCTTATTGATATAAAGTTGCTATCATTTAAAGTAACTTTGGCAACTTATGAGAAACATTTTTAAACATCTTTCAGGTTTATTATTTTAGGTTATTACCTGAGCACCAGTATTACATTTCCTTCATTAAAACTTAATTTTAAATTACTTTCGTTAGTAAAATTGCTATCACTGGACACAGTTTTCTGTATATTTTTCTTAAGTAATTTGAAAATCTGCTCAAAATGTGAAGAAATACGTACAGCCTTTCGTTTATCACTACTGTTAACACATTCCATTTCAGTTATTATATATGACAAACTTAAAAAAAAGTGTCGGTCAAGTGAAAAAACCACTACAGTATGAAATTATTTACTTAAAATAGACTTTTAAAACCATGAAGTGAGTTACAAGAAAACTATTTGGCCAAAAAAACTTCACGAAAGTATAATAAAAATAAAAAAAAGGACAGGTTAATCATTACAATGCTTTTTAACAGTTTTTTGCATTCTTATATGTGACATGAATGAAAAACAGAACAAGAACAAAAAATTCCATATGCTCTTAATGTGGAAAGCAGTAAGCACATTAGATTGGAAAGAAAAACAACCGTATCTCCAAATCATAATTAACAGTACTCCCTAAGTTCTTGGTGGATTTATTGTTTTTTATATTATTAACAGGATTTTACTATCTTTTTTCCTTATTATTCAAAGACAATTTTTAATTATGATTGGAGATAGTTTTTTATTTCCTTAGGGAATGGAAATAGAGACTTTTTGTGATTTGGAATCAGCATATCCTTTACAAGAAGAATTTAAATTTAACTTTTTTTTTGCTTAAAATTGACGTTACTACTTTTTTCCCTATGATGGCAGAATAGCTGGTACCATTTCTATTGAAAATATTAATAAGAGGCATAATGATTTCTGTTCAGCAATCATTTAATAATTTGGTAAGGATTTTCATAAATATAGAATTCAGTTTTGATACATATTTTCTGATTTATAAGACTGTTCAAAAATGTAGACTTTGAGGTAAGAGTATCTCTCATATTCATTTCTAGCTCTAGTTTCCTCAAATTCTGATTTGTGACTTAACAAATTTATCCCAGAATTTCTCTTATGGAAGTTTTTTCTGATTGGCTCCCAATAATAATTGTGACATCTAATTTTTATAACATTCTTTTAATTCTCAAGTCATAATCTTTTAAATGGTATTTTCAACTTGTGAATTATCTATAATTTACAGGTAGCAATATCAGGAAAATAAGACAAAACTTGGGAATTTCATATTTAGTCAGAAAATCTTCAACTTTGTTTGACAAGTGGGAGAGAATGTTCTCATGATGTAGTTTTCAATTATGTAATTTCTACAGATCTAGTTATTGCAGCAAAAGGCACTGCACAGATTAAAGAGAATTTCTTGACTTCTTATCTGTGAAACCTTGATCATATCTGTAATGTACAACTTCATGATAAATAAAAATTGTTAGCTTCATTTTGGCTCTGCTCCTCACCTGTTTTGCTTTCTTTCACCTATAGAGTTCAATGAGTTCATTTACAATAATTAAGCCTTGATTTTTAGGTTATTCTCATTTAACCAACTTTCAACGCTGTTGTACTTTTAAGAAAGAAAGTATCATTATAGGCAGATTTTTGTCCTTTAAATTGAAATAGTACTATACATCCTGTATATTTCAAAGTCACACCGCTTGCAGTAGTATAAAAAAAAAATATATATATATATAAATATATACATTTGTGCTAATTTTAAATCTGATCTACATAAACTTCCATCTGCTTCCAAAGAAAAATAGTGTGAGTTACTTTTTGAACAGACCGTATGTGTCTGTCTTCTGAAAGGTTGGAATATTTCTCCTCTACCAATTTTATGTTACTTACCCTGTTTCTTTTTGTATTGAATGATTTTATAATCTTGATGTCAATCAGCAATCTTACATATAAGTTATCTGTCATCTAAGTATAATCTGTCCATAAGTTTCTTGCCTAAAGTCACCTTTCTATTAAAGCCACAGAACATTACTTCTTTGAAGTATATTATGTTAATCCAGTTTCATTTCCTTTTATTGTTTCATCCTGTAATTTTCTGCTATCTCTGTTTGCTAACATTTATTTATTTATTTAACCAGAATATAATTACAAAATTGTACATTCATTCAGTAATTCTGCAGAGATAAACATAGCTATCTGTCCGAAGTCTGGTAACTAACATTAACCTAAATACTAATGTTACATACTTTTTGTACAATATACACCGAAAAAACTTCTTTTCACGCCATCACATCTCAATTACACTGTCCATAAACTTCTACTCCAATATATTAGTTTTTACCCATTTCTTTAGTTTAATTTTGGTTGACCTTT
>JAAAKQ030096966.1:0-14511 GCA_010016005.3 Zanna intricata
GTATTGTTTAAATGAAAGCTTAAAATCAAACATTTACTTTCTCCTAATTGTCTCTTGCTGTGAATGATATTTTTTTTTTATTGATAATGAGAGAGAAAGAATTATAAATAATTAATAATTATTTAATGTTACTAATCCTTTCCGGACGGATGCATATCGGGTGATCCCGGGATGTATTTTAAATGCTATTATAAAAATTGGGATGAACAAAAAAAAAAGTTGTTTTAATTTGTTCACCGGATTTTTTCTACTCAGAGCAGGCCAATCATCTGTAAAATTTCAAACTAGTCACAGGAAATTTTTTTTTTCTTAGACAAGATAACTTTTCTGATATCACCCTACAAAAATATGGCAAAGTAACAAGAAATAAATTAATTATTACCTATTAGTAAATTTTATACGTAAATAGACTTAAAGTTAAATCAGTATTAAGCAAATTTTGAAACCGGTTAAAATAATGTTGTGTAGAAAATTTCTTAGGGAATGGATGAATCGTTCAGGAATTATCAACGAACACACTTACCATAGTGCACTGGGGTTTTTTTTTGTATTCACTAAAACTTTAAAAAATATTCTTTCTAGGCTTCTTCCAGTTTTGATGTTATAACTAAATAAATAAAAATACAAATACGTGGAGTTAAAAAAAAAAACTTTTGAAGTTCAAGTTCATGAATGTTGTTACCGCTTAAAATAAAAATTATGTTAATAAATCCAATCTAAACTGATGAATAAATAATAATCTTGTAGGAAAAAAAAATTCTCTCTGAAACATTATACACATAAAGATTTATAACAATTAGTGAGATGTTCTTATATTAGGTTTCCCTTACATAATACATATTCTTTCAGTTTTGTCAAGTGCATTACGCACAATACTAGAGAGTACATTGATCTTTCCGCACTACCGCCTTCAACTGTATTGTCGCACATTTTACAATCGTTACACGCACATGCTATTTATTGATTTATAAAGGAGGTACCTAAAACTTGTATTATATTCATTTTTTTTTTATAATGAAAGGCATGGCCTTCAAATTAATACTAGGACTAAAAAGGAAACAGAAAAAATTATATTAAAGCATTTTTTTAAATAATTTTAAGAATCACCAGTATTAAATTTAAAAAAAAAAGTTATTTTAATTTATTCACCATATTTTTTCTACTCAGAGCAGGCCAATCATCTGTAAAATTTCAAACTAGTCACAGGAATCGATTCTAGGGCTACGGTTTAGGAGGCAGAAATTAAATTTTATTACAGCTACCATTAATAAGGTAAAACATCCAAAATATCTGTTTATACTTATACAACGAATTATCAATCACATAGGTCTATTTAAAAAATTTTTTTTTTAACTTCCGGAACCACCGTTAAGGTATATCTTCAGAGGATGAGATGAATAAATTGTAGCGTATGTGAAAAATGCCAACCAAACCTGACCGGGATTCGAACCCGGGACCTCCGGATGAAAGGCCGAGATGCTACCACTCGCGCCACGGAGGCTGGTAATTATGTCGGTCTCCGTGGCGCGAGTGGTAGCGTCTCGGCCTTTCATCCGGAGGTTCCGGATTCGAATCCTGGTCAGGCTTGTCATTTTTCATACACGCTACAACTCATTAATCTCATCCCCTGAAGATATATCTAATGGTGGTTCCAGAGATTAAAAAAAAAACAATCAATTAATTTCTTTTTTATAAGTTACTTCATCTTTGAACGCTCATATATGGTACAAAATTAGATGTTCAGTTGTGTTTTTGAAAATTTTTTAAATGATTACTTGAGTTTATAGGAAATTAAAAAATGGAAGAGCCCCTTTTCAAGGAATCCGTTTCAAGATTCATATGAAAACACCAGCATGTTAACACCTACATACTACTCGGCTGTTCAGTTAATTATAATGATTGCCTTAAAAATTCAGTTTGATTATAAATTTTCTTTTAGTCCGCAGAATTTTTATTCGAAGATGACCAAATAATCGGAGGCTGTTTTATTTTTCTAAGTCGGCATTAAACCAGTACCTCTCCGTAGAAGATTGTATATATCCTCTGACCTCTCTTTGAAAGTCCAGGAAATGAGGTCGTACCGGTAATGTTTAAAACCCTTGAAATTGAATCATGCTATTATATAACAAATTCATACCGTAGTAGTGAGTTTATATATGTATATATATATATGCCTCAAAATATTAAAATAAATCGTAACCGTACAAGTGGTGAAATAGCTTTTTTTTTAATGACTCTCATATTAAAACCAACTTCAGAATTTTTTTTCGAATTATAAACTCTTACTTTAATTTCTTTTTTCTTAAGTATACTTTGATACAAATTTTTTATTTAAGCTTTAGCTTTTTTGACGCATAGTGTAGCAGTTTACTGCGGAGAGCTCTTTTGAATGCGCTGTGCATTAACCTACGATCTTAGATTTTATTCCATAGTTTCCAGTTCTTTATAAAAATCAACTTTTTATTATATAATTCTGACTAAAGTGTACCGCATCAGAATACCGTATACAATTTAATCTCACTTTTTATTTCTAACGAATGCTATTTTACCCTAATTCGAACTTCTTTTTTTAAGCATTCGTTTTTTTTGTTTTTTTTTATTATTATTAGTACATATCATCTAATATTGAATATTCCCCCCCTAATTTCTGTACTTTTTTTCAAGTAATATAATTGCATAATTTTGTATTTTATATTCTAATAAAATAATTTTTACAAAACAAAAGAATCAACAACTAATTTCACACATCTACCTAGAATAATTTTGAAATACGAACAAAAAAATGATTAAAAAAACTTTTCTTTCTTTTCTTAAAGACATTTTTTTAGGATACATTCTGACCCTCTTTAAAGCAATTTTGACTTTGAAGGTTAATAGTTTTGTTAACTTAAGTCCTTCTTTATTTGATTTAAATTGATTTTAATTAGGTTTGCTTTACTATCTCTTAAATTATTTATTTTTTTATTTAAGCATTAGTTGTGACAACCGCCTTGTGACAATTCTGGTCGCTATATCAGCTTCTCCATTCATAGCCCTGATGGCCGTTAGGAAGTCGTCTTTTAGATAAACTCTAAACTTGATAACACAAGTTTTCAGTTTGGCCTATGTCGGGATGCACCGATGCAAATGCCCCGGCAGACATTTTCATCAGTGTATTTACACAACTTACCTTCGCCTTCATATGGCATCTTTCAACCACGAACACCTACCAACCTTCAGCTATAAAATTAACCGATTCGTGGAAGCGCGATCCCTTCACCTCCTCTAACACCGAAGGTTTCACACAAAAACTCTTCTTGTATCTAATATCAGTTAGGCTATGCACTCAGATCATTATACTCGGTTGAGTCTTTAAGTACTATCCTCATGCCATCAAAACAAATATTGATTGCAACAACGATGATTCAGTTGACTAAAAGTTCCCTTGATTTATTTAAAAAATCAAGAAACAGATTCACAAATTTAATAAGCCTCTAATGAAAACATTCCCTATCAAGGCTTTGCTGTGGTCCACTTTCTGGAGCGAGGTCAATGCCTATATCTTCCCACACCGCAGTTCCATCATATGTGAATTTGTGAAGAGTTCGCCACACATTCATGTCAACCAACCTGGTACGTTGGTCTACCCTAACAGAGGATATCCAGTTAAGGATGCCAAAATTCCTACCTTGGTGAAATAAGCACCTTTTTAGACTTAAGAAAGTAGAGACCATTAAAATCATTATCTCATGTAGCCTACACAAATATCCGACTGCAATATAAAATTTGTAACTAAATACTGAAAAAATACCTGTAAGAATAAAAAGAAAAACTTATATAAATATTTTTTGTTCGTTTAACATAATTATTCTAAGTAGATATGTACAATTAGTAATCGAGTTTTTTTTTTAATAATTATTTTATTTAGCCTTTCTTTTGTTTCTATAAATTTACCATCCAATATTCTAGTCATCATCAAACAATAGTATTATGATTTTTTTTTTTTTTTTTTTTAGAAATGTTATGGTGTTTAATAGAAATTTGAATGTTAATGAATAATGTACATACGCATGTATGTGTTAGCCGCGATGCATTGCCGTTTCCTGAGCACATTTTTCTGCTATATTTCGAGAACTATGAATTGAAAAAAAAATCACAAAAGGCAAACAGTATATTTTTTAAAAATCATTTTATGAATACCATCATTCAAATTTTAAAATGGCTAATTTTAAAATTTTCTTCTTTAGTGGAGCGCTCCCTTCTAGATAAGACAATTTAAGATACTTCCACTAAAAATTGGTTGTATTTGGTTAGTTGGATCTGTGATGCTACTGAAGGGAACAAATAAACCTACATAACAGTTGGATAACACATTTCCATTCCGCTTATGGATGTAGTATGGTAAAATTAATAAATGAAAGTATCTTCAAAAGATAAGCATAACCAGCTGTTTCAATATATTTTAATGTAATATATTACCTTTAAAAAATGTAAAAACTCTTTGATAAACTGCAATGATTAAATTTCAGTAAACATTTAGTCGGGTGTAGAGATATTATAATCTGTATAAAACGATTATTACTATAATTAAATAATTAATTGTATTAACTATAATTAAATAACATAATTTTAATAATATTATATTACATTATAAATAATTACTTATATATTAATAAATTATAATTAAATGTATTATCAATAGATATATTAAAAAATGCTTAACATAGTATTAATTTCATCGGCCCATACACATCTACTTATTCACTCCACGGTAGAATAAATTATTTGTGGACAATAATTAAATTGATGTGTTGTTACGTTCCGTGATACTAAGCTATTTTAAGAAATGAATTGTTATACAAAAAATATGTTTATTTAATATCAGAGTAATTTTGATACATAAAACATTATTTTATTTATTATTCAAAACCTTGGCGTAAATTTAAGAAATGTTTTATTGATTTGTTAGAAGTATTTTTCTTCTTAATGACGTCAATTAAATTTTAGTTGGTGAATATATGAGAACAAGGTGTAAAGTTTATTTTATAATTTCTACAAACTAATATGATTTAGCTACTTCGAAATTATAATTAATTTAGATTATCTAAAAATGATTTTTATCCATGACATGTTAAATATTCATAAACAGATTAGTATAACAATCCGAAAGTCTTCTGATATACCACAGCTGCTTGTAGAATAGGAGACCTTTGGCAGTTGCGTTCCTTGTTCGTGTAGAGGATAGCCTGTAGCTTCTATATCATTATATCATTTGGGCCAAAGCGTTTTGTCAATTACACAAGCCTGCAAAACTTGCGTTGTGAAATGGTTTTTAACTTTTGGTAATTGATTCCTATGTATTTTTAACGCTGAACCTGAAAATAACCTTCGTTTTTTACCATCACGTCAGGATTTTTCGCAGATTGCAAATTTCAAAATTTGTATAAAGTTAAAAATTACGAAAATATGATACAAAATAAATAAATAAATATATATATATATATATATATATATATATATATATATATATGTGTGTGTGTGTGTCAATAAAATGTATTCATTTATTTGGCTTATATTATGCATTCTTACAGCTCACCAGTTGCGTCGTCTGAAGTGGATGGGGAAGGGTTAGATTGACAATGACGAGATGGTGAAAGAGCTAGGCCAGCAGGTTGTGACAAGATTTAACAAGATGTAACATGTTTATTGACAGCTATTCGCGCCACTCATGCACCGTGCAGCTAGTATCAGTGCTTTTTCGATCACCAGCGTGCGTAAATCGATATTTTTCCGTCCTCCGTGATCAAACACGTTTATCTCGACTGAAAAACGCGTTTTCAGGCCATAAAGTAAACTTTCCGTTTTCAAAATGGCTTGAAGAGGCTACAAATCCTATTTAGAATCTTTTGTTATATTTGTGGTGAGTTTATGGTGGAAAGGCGAAAAAAAAATGAGTTAAGATTCGTTCGACAAGTGTTATCTCAAGTATTTCGGAGTGAAAGTAGCAGATTAAAACAAAGCTTGAGCACCCGACTACGTTGCTACACATGTGTTGAAGAAATTAGATGATAGTCAAGGTGAACAATAACCGTTCAGATTTGGAGTGGTATGGTGAAAGCAACGAAATCACACCAACGATTGTTATTTTTGTTCAACTGATATTCACGATTTCAATTTGAAGAATAAAAAAAGAATCGTCTATCCAAATCAGCCATCCACTTTAAGCCTTGTTCTTCTTAGTCCAAACGTATCAGTGCCAATTCCATCAGAAAATTTACCTGAAACAGACAGTTCCATAAGTGATTTAAATGAAGATAACATCAAGGAGTACGAACTCAGAAATAGCTTGCACCAGAGCTTTATTCACTGTCTGAACTAGACGATTAAATTCGAGACATCTGACCAAAGAAAATTCAGAATTGCTTGGTTCGAGGCTTAAAGAGAAGAACCTCATTTTACTGGTTCAGATAAAGAAAGGAATTTTCTTTCATATTTTTTGTAAGAAGGAGAATTAGTATTTGCATTTGATGTACACGGTCTATTGACTCGATTTAACATTCCGTATAAAGTATCGATTGGTGACTGTACATAGATTCGTCCGAAAGGATCCTCAAAGTTGTTCTTCATAGTGGGAATACGTATCCGTCAATGCCTATCGGTTATTCTGTCCATTTAAAAGAGGGTTACGGTAATTTGGAATTCATTCTCGATAAAAGTAGTACATCAATTATAAGTGGATTACGTGCGGCGATTTCAAAATGATATCGATGCTCCTAAACAGGAAGGAGGATACTTAAAGTTTCCTTATTTTTTTGTGTGAATGGAAGAGTAGAGACAGAGAAAATCATTAGACAGGAAAGATTGGCCTGAAAGAGCTTCATAAAAATCTGGAACCAAAAATGTGCTCCGAAAGGCTCTCATAGATCCGAAAAAAGCTCTCCTTCTACCGTCTACCGTTGCATATTAAGTAACGCATGATGAAGCAATTTTTCAAAGACTTACTAAAAGAAAGTAATTATTTTAAATACATCTTAGACAGATTTCCAGTCTTACCAACTCCCAATTTAAAAGAGGGGGTTCCTGACAATAGAAAACTTCTCAAGGATGGTAATTTTCAGAAAGAAATGGAATTCGCAGAAAAAGAAGCCTATGGAGCCTTTAAAGGCTTATTAATCAAGTTTCTGGGTAATAAGAAGGATCTGAACGTCAAATAAATCGTTGAGAACATGCTGCAGAAGTACAAAAATGTAGGCTGTTCCATGAGCTTGAAGGTTCACTTTCTAAATTCACAAGTGGACTATTTTTTTGAAAATTTGAGTTCCGTTAGCGAAGAGATGGGTGAAAGATTTCAGCAGGGCATGAAAGAAACGATGTATCGAGGAAAATGAACTACTACCATGATGGCAGACTATTGCTGAATGTTACACCGAGATGAACTCTGTAGCGAACATAGAAGGAAAAGAGCGAAGCAGAGGAACTTCGAAACATGGAATAAATTTGAAAGTATTTTACATGATTCATCATAAGGGTGAGTAGTCTCCAAAGGCATGACGTATCTCATAAAAATTAATTAAATAAATTAGGTTTGTTTGGTGGCAATTCCATTAGAAATTAAGGGGTCATACCCTCCTCTTCAGGCCACTCAACTGTTTAGATATAAGAATGCTTTGTATAAGGGTGAAAAAGTTTTATATCTATTTTATTGTTTCACATTTCGCAACTTTTTACAAATTTTGAAATTTGTGATTTGCAAAAAATCGTGACGTGTTAGAAAAAAGTGAAGGTTATTTTCGGATTCAGCGATAAAAAATACATAAGAATCAATTATAAAAAGCTGAAAAGTATATAACCATCGCAAGCTTGTGTCAACTAATCATAATCTGAAACGTGGCTAAGAAAACAGTGTTGAGGAACATGCAGCTTTAAAAAACACAACTTATCCGGTTTGGCCTTGAAATATCAACATTCCATAGGAAGGAAAAGTAATGCTAATTTCCTCCTCCATAGTCAGTCTTGGATTAAGTGAAATTTTTTAATTCTCTTTGGAATTCCTGAAATTTGTACGTATTCAAAAACTTTCTCAAGGAACGTCATTTATTTCTCTTTTTTTTCGTTTTTTTATAAGTTGATTTTTTCAGGTTTCTTGAGCTTTAGTGGGAAGTTTTCGGTTTTATATAAACATACCAAACAGAACACTTGTACATCTAAATCCTTTAAGAGCGCTTTATTCGCTCTCGTGTTCAATCAAGATCGACTGTTTTATTAGCTAATATGAGTATGGAATTTTCCACGGATAACATACCATAGGTGAGTTCTTGCAATAAGTATGATTTAATAATGAGTTGTTTTATATTATCCGTACCAATTTTTCAGCCTTTATAACCTTATTTAAAAGAAGTCTTATTAACATCATTACTCCTGTGGTAGTAACGATGTTCAACATACATCCTGAGTTGAACAAAGTGAGCTATCACTTGTATGGCTGAATATCATCAGTAATTTACTGAATGATGTACAAAATTTTATTCGGCTCAGTAGTGAAAAAATTCAGCAAGCTGTTTCACTTCTACCATCTCCTAATACGTTTCGTAAAGGACTCTTGTTAATCTTCAGAATGATTATGAAATATTAGGGTGACTGCTGTTCTATATCAGGTTGACTGTAATAATTACGGTTATAAAAATTAATGTATTACGCAAGGTATCTGTTTTAGTTTTATTTACCCCCACAAATTTCACGCATTTTATGGAATAGATTATATTTTTTTAACTATCTAACTAGATAGTTATATACCATTATATTTTATATACAAACATAACTATGTTGGTATATAACTATCTAACTAGATAGTTATATACCATTATATTTTATATACCAACATAACTATGTTGGTATATAAAAGGGTTGAAAATTTTTATTTTCTTTCTTGCTTGTTTTTTTTAATATTATTTTATTTATTTTTCATACATTCTGACTAACATATTATTTATAATGTGCAAGAGAGAGTTTGAATCAAATTTTATTGTGTAAATAGAAGGATTCTAGTGAATGCGAGAAAGGGAAAAAGAAATTTAATATTTGATTATTTTTGATTGATAATCTGGAAACCATTTTCTTTATTATTTACAATTGTTTTACGTTGCTATAAAATTTACTATCTGGAGTATTGAACCAAATATATAATTTTTTGCTCTCTCGTGTCGGATTTATTATTGTATCTGTTAAAACGAAATTTTTAAATTATGAGGAAACAGTATTTTTGTAAGTAAATATATTGAAAATATATTGATTTAAGCTCGAAGGAAACTATAAAGTTGTAGAAATTTGTAGATAGACGTTGTATGGATGCACGGAGGACCAATATGAATATATTATGTATAGTAGCTGATATGGTGTAGTCGTTTTTAAATGAATAAAGACCAGCTCTTGTTTAAACGATTATTTATTGTTTTAAACTGTAGTATATGCATCGATGACGTTGAAGGTATAATATTATGACATAATATAAACTTGAATACTATAATTTTCTTGAATATATTGCAATTAACACCTATGAATAAGAGACTTACGTAATAACATAAAAACAAAGACTTATGAATAATTATACTTATGAGCGATACATTGTATGTTGCAACTAAAATGTTTGAAATACTACAGGCTACTGTCCGGGCGTTTGGTCTAGTACTGCCTACTGCCCGGTATCTCTATTGCAACCGATTACGACTCGTAATCGTATATCAAGAACGAACCGACCATGTCGGTGTCCAACCTTCAACGTTCTCAATGCATAGAATATAACAGAAACCAAAGAGAAAAAATTATAACAATATTGATATTATAATGTGATATATAATATTAATATTTTTATTATCATTTCATTCAGTGATGAGTTAAAATATTATATTTCATTAAAAGGTTACTTGAGTTTAATGTTACAATATAAGGGTAACAAAAGAAAATTTCATACAAAATCTACTAAAACAGTTTTTTTTTAAAAACCAACCGACCAGTTGTAAAATTTTAGACTTTATAAATTAATAAAAATGGATAAATCTAAATAAAACCAACTATTAATATTTTTAAAATTTCAGCGTAGCGTATTCAAGATGACAGGTATAAAAAGCTTTTTACGCAGAACTGCGCAAGAAGGCACACGTTTCATTACCAACGCCCTTATCATGTCGCAGTCAAAGATTCACTGATTTTCGTAGCACAGTCCACTATATATGTTCGATTTACGTATGAACCCTACACACAAACAACAGGTTTCAACTTGCTCACCAATGTATCTCACTGTATAAACGAGTGTAAAAAATACACTTTTTTTTTTCTCTCACTCCCCCTCAGAGTCGGACCCACAAATAAGTATAACTTAATCTTGGGGATGCCATAGTCTCAAACTACGGGTACACACCGTTCCCAACGTCCACCCAGGTAGCCGAAACTTGGTCTTGCAAGCCTACCATCTAATGGGGGAACCCCCAAAGAAGATCATCCACCGGGATTACGGTCTTCAAGTACCTTGCCTCTAATGGGTGACCCCCTAAGGAAATCGTAGTCCCCACCAGGACTACGGTCCTCATTCTCCCCCTCCCCGATGATATCGGACGTTCTTGATAACCATTATAATCTTCCATAACCATTCTACATCTCCCCTGTAGTCCCAGTGGTTCTTCGGAACCGGCACACCTCGGCATGCCCCAGCCCTCGGCAGCCCCAGTTGGGGCTGTCCAACCGTCCCTTCACTACATGTCACTCCTTCGGTGCTCCGCATTCTGAGACTGAACCTCCGTAATGATGAGCCGATCCCTTGCAAACCTGATTAAGAAAACAGTGTGATTCCGCTTATCGTACTCCTCCTCAATGATATGGGAGAACGAACTGTTGTTAGCATTAGACAACAGCAGTCTCAACACGTTGTCGACCTTGTGCATACTCAGCCTCTAGTATGATTTTCAGAGCTTCCACATACCAGAAATTTCCTGGATTCCTTACAGTTGATAAACTTATGGTAATTGCCTTCACAATTATAACAGAGATCAGACCTGTCAGGCCCCAAAAAAATACGCCAATCCTAAGTTTACAGATCTCAAATTAAAGTTATGTTGTCTGTTGTCGACCTTTAATTGAGCGTAACTGAAGAACGACTCAACCAATCGTCATAAAATTTTCATATGCAAAACTTTATATACACTACTACAGCACATCTAAATTTCAATGAAATTGATGGAGTAGTTTTGGAAATTTTCGACCTAAGAACATATTAATATTTTACTAAAAATGTATTATTTTGAACTAATATAATGGGAAAATTTGTATTTTTTTATTTCTTGAAGTCTAAAAAAGTTTCTTTACATTTATAGGCCTCTATGTATGTAGGAAAATTATAACAAATGTGAATCGTATTTTCGTACTCTTCATACCTCAAAACGTAAAGAAAATTCAATTACCCTCAATCACACCGCGCGATTGAAAGTAATTCAGTATCTTTCTTCGAAAAGTTGATCTTCCGTTACGCTCAATTTAAGATTGATAACATACAACGTAACTTCAATATTAGTTTTTATTGATAAATCTTTCATGTGCGCTTAAGCAGTGAGTCATGGTGGTGTGTGTGTGTTTAAACTTGATGCTTGTGGGTAGGGTCTACTCGTTAATCGAACTATGTAATTCGTTATACTCTGAAAATCAGTATGTTCTTGACTGATAAATAGTGAGAGGGTCGAAAACGAAAAGACTGTCTTCTTTTCGACCTTTTTAAATTAAAATTATAAGGCGTAAGAATAGTTTTAGTTTATAGAACTCCTACTTTGGAGTTTTAAAAGCTAATTGCCGTTAAAATTTAAAACAAAAACAGAAATCAAACTATTACTTATGTGCAATTTAATTTATATCCTAAAAATAACTTTCGACCGCAAACTCACAATTTAAAAAATATATAAATATATTTAAAAATATAAATATATTATTCTTTGTTTTATTAAATAAATAATGAAGAAAAAATGCACGTTGACGTAGTACTCCACTACTGAATTTGTGGCATTAATCTTTTTAAAAATTAATATTTTGAAATAAAATTATGGGAAATTTGTATCTTATGTTTCTTAAAATTTAAAATCATTCCTTCTTATGGTAGAATAAAATTATCGTTAGACGTATCGTAAAACAAATTCTTAGTATGTAATTTTTTCAACGCTTTTTAGATTTAAGGTTTGCATCTCATCTTTTGGAGTTTTTATATTTTATTCCTGAGCTATCTTTTTTTATGGATGTTCAAGCCTAACTCACGAACGTTATAAATGATTGTTTATTCTGTAGAGGAAGTTCTTCTGATGGTTCTGTAGCAAGTTTTTCCAGATAAATTAAAAATTTGTTAAAGTAAAATGACATATTCATATAGATAGATAATTTAAAGATTTTTTACGTGTTTGCTTCATAATCGCTTAATATTGCATTTTTGAAGAGGTGAAACATAGTTTGACGCCAGTAAAGCTTTGTTACATCGAATTTCTGGATAATTTGATGGAAAATTTGAGGTAAAAAAAAATAATATGCTACATATTTCCGCATTGCAAACTTGTTTTGCGTTTCTTATTAACGGTTTTATTTTATTCGTCCGGCGTGACTTTTAGTGCTTAAAAAATTTAAAAACGCAAAAAAAGATAGAAAATAATATACTACTATTTACTCATATAAATTAATTGTTTTTTGAAATCGTCATCAAATAAAATGTGTTGAATTTTTTTTTGTTTTTAATTTAGCCATGACTTTAAAAACTGGAATTTTAGTAAGAATAAAATTCTATTATTTAGTACTTACATTGCATGTTTGAAGTCAATTTTATTTGTTTGTTTAACGTTTGATTTGTTACTCGTGTATTTTAAAATGAACTACTCTACAAAAGAAAATAGCCGGATAGTTCCAGTTTAGTTTTGTTTAGTATAGTGCAGTAACAGTGGAAAACAAATACACTCCGACCATGTTTCCATTGTCAATTTCGCAGCCTTATCTTTTTCAATCATTGCTTTAAACATCATTACTATTATTATTAAAATTTTTTATATTTGAGAACTGCCGCTTAATCGTAGTATCCCAGGGCATATCTCTTAAAGAATTCGCGATTCGGAAATAAACCGCATTTTTAAAAAGAAAAAGTAGAGAAAAATGTACAAGGCTGTTCCTTTAAACAGAATTGCGAAAATAGAGAGTAATACCTATGCAGACCTTCTAAACAAAAGAAGTCTATACCAGAATTAGTATAAACAATAATTAGTCACGGTTCTTAAATTAGATATGCATACATTATTTGTGATGTTGTTTCTTTCTTTTGCAAAACATAGATTAAACTCTTGATTTTATAATAAAATATTGCTATTCCGATCTATTAAGTTTATTTAATGGTGTTTTTTTTTTTACAAAAAAATTAAATTACGTAAATAGAATGAAAACTGGTATAAATGATATAATTTATTAAGATAGAGGCTTATAGGTTTTCTATTTTACTTGTTTTTTCAGTCATATTTCCCTCCATAAAATTGTGAGAAGAGTATCAGAAGAATTTTTTAAATACAAAAAATTGTGAGGACATCAGAGAAATTTTTAAATAGAATTTTAAGTTTTAATTTAGATTTGGAAATTCTTATATGTAGTCATTGCTCTAAAACTCACCTTAAGTAACTGTCTACTTGTGATTACCGATGCAAATTACTCGATGCAGTTTTTTCTTATTCTAATATTCGTGATCAGATCTGAACTAACTAGTGGTCTTTATGACCGTCATTTAATGAATAGAGCCACACATGGGAACTGCTTATCAAAACCGTTTTTGGGTGTTAAAATAAAAATTAAATTTTCTAATATAATTGAGATATTTTAGGTTTTACGAGAACGTATGGTGTAGACTTGTAATTTTAAATATTTATTATTTATTTAATCATTAATTTTGCTTACCTAGATAATCCTGACATTTTAATCGCAAGAACATCTTTGTATTTATAATCACCAGTAATTTTAGGAAGAATACCTATAATTTAGGCTTAACACTATATATATACTATATATATTGATTACAATACGTCATGGGGAAGAGTAAAATAATAGGCAAAAATGAAATATAAATTGCTTCAATGAAAGAGAAAAACAAAATAAAAAATCATTCTGGTATAATTTTGACGTAAAAACAAAATATTATGTAAAAATTTTCTTTTTATTTTATTTTGAATGATTATTTAATCTGTTATATATTGTAGAATGCTTTTGATGATTTGAAAAAGGAGTATAAATTTTGAAAATAAGAATTAGATATTTCAATAACATAAAAGAAATATAATTAATTGGCCAACTGTGAATTGCAATAAATTATTACAGATATTGTATCTATAGAAAAAAAAAATTTGCGACAGTCAAAAACGGTGAAAACATTATCTCAATGTAAACAGTAACAGTTTTTTTTTTCTTGTTTAACCTCCGGAACCACAATTAAGTATAACTTCAGAGGGATGAGATGAATGAATTGTAGCGTGTGTGAAAAAT
>JAAAKQ030096977.1:4615-25456 GCA_010016005.3 Zanna intricata
TACCTATGTAGATTTCTTCAACATTATCTCCTGTTTATTGTTTAGTCGTAAAAGAATTAGTATTAACAATACTAACAATCAGAAAATTAAGTATGAGGAAAAATAGCACACAAAACATAAACTGGAACATATAAACTAAACAATTCTTACTACACAATATTCTGTGTAGGACAAACAGGTATTGTTTCAAATAAATATGTAATAAACAAATAAAAGCACGGCATATTTTACATTTAGTCATGATTTACCACATATTTTACAGAAGTAAATCACAAATCTAGTAATATAACTAGATAATAATCTTCATATTTTATACAGGTATAGAAAGAAATACAACCACATCATAACACACTTGAACATTATAAAATATTCAAACAGATTACAGTGATATATTAATTTAATAGACAAGATTCAAACTTAATGTATTTTTTTACTGCATCTTAAATATATCTCTCACAACAACCATCAACAACAAAAGCTGAAACCAGAGCGAAAAACATCTTTTATTGAAGATAGTAAAATTAGTTGAAACCACCATAATGTAAGTTTAAAAAACAATATCTTGAAATAAATTTCTTCACTCTGTCATTAAAAAATAATAGTTTTTAAGGACATAACAACTTTACGAGTTAATAAAATATGGTATAAAAATGTTAAGTTTGAATTTAATTAATACAGTAACAAAATTAATAAACCATCAAAAATATAAATACCAAAGATACGTTGATATTAATAACAAAATAATAATAATAATAATGTAAAATATTAATGGCATTGTTAAAGATTTTACTATTGAATTCAAATGTCATTAGTAATGAGTACATCACTCATTATTTCTTAACAGAAAATATTATATTAAATTGTTTATTTTCCCAACATATGCAGTCTTTTTTTTCTTATGGGTGTGATAAGTGTAAAATCACCAAAGATACAGGAGGAAATAGTCTACTGGTTTTCTCTGAGAGTAACAATTTTCACCATGCTATTATATAGCATGGTGAAATTAAATATATATGTATATTTTTTTCCATAATTCCTGTGGTTAACAGAATGAATGTATCACTTATAAGATTGAATATCACCTACATTTCGGTGGAATCAACATACTGATACGCAACTGTCCATTCAGCTTAAGGAAAAAGACAACAAACAATAAACTACTATGTTCCTTAGTCTAGTAATGGAGTTATTTTGTGAACGACAACAATGTCATTTACAGGAGATAATGACTTACGTTTAATACCAGGTTGTTTATAACCATAAATTGGGTTGGCTAAGATACATATATATATATAATATTAATATTAATTATAATTTTAAATATTTTTACATATATATGAAAAAATAAAAAGAATATAAAATAGTTTAAAATGCAAAGACTGCAGAACTGGTATGCAGTTTCTTATAATTAAATGTAAAATTTAGAGCAGAGTAATCTGTTAAAAATTTTAACTTTTTGTAACAACATACAAAATCAGAATGCATGATAAAATGTTCAAAAAATTTACTTCATAGTGTTTTCAGTTCATTCTCAATGACGATTCTTCTTGCTGTTTTTTGCATTGTTTTTTCCTTTTTTTTAATAAAGTTTTTTTCTTTTGTTTTAATAAGGTAAGTATCTATTAAGAATACGGTCAAAAAATATTTGTTTGATTTGAATTATGTCTATTCATTTAGTATATTATTTGTGTGTTTTTGCATGTTTATATATTTAATCATGTTGAAGGATGTTAACAGATGAGGCCTTTCTTTAAATGTGGAGAATATCAAAGTTGTTGGTATTGAGTGAATTTGTGTCAGTGAGATGACAGGAAATATTGATTCTATGATGTTACGTAGATCATTGTAGCTTCGTTTAAATTTGTACCCTATTTAGCCAATACAGAGCATTGTGCAATCAGAACAGTTTAGTTTAAAATTACTAGAAACATTTTGTCTGTTTAGTGATTGTTTCCGTTTGTAATAACATTGCATTATTTGTTGTTCTGTAAACTACATTGTATCTATCTAATTAAAAAAAAAACCATGCTATCAAAAATATAAGCTGTGATACCAGCGAGAAGACAGCAGCACTGAAAATTGCAACAAATCACAACTGAAGATGTTTTGAAATTAGTTTTTTAATCATGCTTTATTATACAAATTGATTTGGTTTATTGTTGCAAATTCTTAATTTAGACAAATGTCATCACCAATCATTATGGACAAGATCCGAGGAAATTAATCAAGCCCAAAAATTGACAAATAGCTTGATAATTATACAAAAGATTTTACTAATTTATAATAGAAAATCTTAAAAATGTCTTAGTCTACTTTAGCAAAATAAAATTTAATAAAAAGATTCATAGCTAAATTACTAACTTACAAAATGTTAGGAAAATTGTTTGCAAAAGGCTTTACTTACATTTATTTACTTTCATACATTAAAATTTACATACATTTATCAGTCAATTTAATTATAAATTTATAGATTTTAGTATGAAATCTCATATTACATAGAATACTTTTTTGTTAAAGAGGTACTGAATTTGACTTTGAATGTTACAATATTGTACTTCATTTTGGTATGATTTTTTATTTAATTCCAATTTTATTCATCATTCACAGGTCTTATGCTTTTTGAGACTAATATCAATAAGAAAAAAAATTACACATAATATCTCATAAGCAAGGAAAATTATTTAGAATACAAATAAATTTTTTTATCTAGTGTATTATTTTTTATATTTCAAGGTCTTAATAAAAGAATCAGAAGATCTATTGTCACCAAATTATGATTCAGTAAAAGTTGTGAAAGAAATTCGAAGAGCAGGCTGTAACATTTACCTTCTTTTACTTACAAATGGAGATCAAGCATCAAGATTTCTTCGTTTTGGCGATAGGTATTTATTGGATCAGTTATTTAAAAAATCCATTGTAATATACAGCAAAAATAATACACATCTCCTGCATTCAAGTGATTATGAATACACGATTCCCATGAATTAATAAGTTATGTGATGGGAAATAAACAAAAAATTTACTTAGTTTGTCTAAAGTGCTTCTGTTTTTTTCCCCATTGAGTCTGAGGAATTCCATTTATGAGCATAATGTCCAGCTCACTAAAAGGTTCCACAAGATGTTAATAAGAGTGCGTATGTGTACTTGCACCCTACCGACTAAATCTCCTATCTCATTGATCCTCCCCTCCCAGGGCCAGACCCGCAGTTAAGCATTACTCAGTCTCGGGAGATGCCTTCAGGGGATCCAGAGTCTCCATACTTCATCACTGTCATCCATCTACGCAAGCATGGACAAATGACAGCTCTGCAGAGGGAGCTGTCCTTCATCCCCTCGCTCTCCGGTTCTTGTTTTTATGTGTTACAAAGAACTTTCTCCAGTTTTTCTAACCCTCCTATACGTTCAGGCCTGTCTCCACTCTCTGTCTCCTTGACTGTGAGTATGGCGGTCCCATTCATGCACACCCCTCAGTATAAATGCAATACTAGTTTCCGGTGTTACCCAGAGCCACTCGCTCTGCTTTCTTTCTCTATCCCATCTAATATATGTGTGAACCGTGTGCTCTATGTAGTCCACCTCCTGACAGTACCTGCACCAAGGGGCTTTAGAGAGGACCTGGTCCAGATAATAGTTCACTTCCCCATGGCGTCTCCGCATCCACGGTCCTATTCTGCTAATGAGCTGCCTCGTCCCAGGCACTTTTCAACAACTCTTCCCATACACTTTGCCACTCCTCTAGCAATCGGTATCCGCTTCTAATATGTCCATACCTTTATAAATTCTGGATAACTTCCTCGCCCTAAGGAGTACCAGAGGAACCCTAGTGATCACCTCCACTGCATCCCTCGATATTAGCCTATATACAGAGATAACATTTATTATTGCCCTCCTCTGTAGTGAGACAAGCCTATCCACATTCCTCTTCCTGTTGAGAGCCTCCGTCCATGATGGCACAGCATAAAACAGGACTGAGGTTACAACTGACAGTATTAATCGTCCTTTACTAGATCTTGATCCCAATTTATTTGCCATCAGTGTCTTCAAGTTTTCCAGAGTTCTCTTTACTTTGTTGGTTACCTCTGCCAGGTTCATATTGTAGAGTGCAGATCACTCAAGAAATACCCTAAGGTACTTGGCCGTTCTCAAAGCGGTCACTGTAATGTCATCAACTTGGATTTTTAACTCTCTTTTCTTTCTGTGACCGACCATCGCTATCATTTGTGATTCTGCGAGTCCACGGACATACCCCTTTCCCGGAAACTTCTGCCCACCTTCTCCACTGATGTGTTCTACCAACACATCAGTGTCTTCCCCGCAACCAGCAAGGTCAAATCATATTCATAAATGATCAGCTGTGTATCCCCTGACAGCACAGTCCCCATAGTCCATCGTAAACCAAGTTCCACAGAAGCAGTCTAAGGACCGATCCCTGTGGAACCCCTCCCAAACATCCAAAATTCCTCCTCTCCTCCTCTATTCTGATCTTTATCCTCCTTTCATGGAAGTAGCTATTCATTATACTGACTAGATAATCACTAATCCTGCTTCCCCCCTCTCTTTCTCTGTTTAGCCTCAGGAATCACCATAAGGTATTACTTCAGAGGATGAATGAAGATGATATGAATGAATGTGAATGAAGTGTGGTCTTATATAATCTCAGGTCGACCACTCTTGAAAAGTGTTTTTAATTGAAACCCAACCACCAAAGAACACCGGTATTCATGATCTAGTACTCAAATCCGAATAAAAGTAACTACCTTTACTAGGATTTGAACCTCAGAACTCTCGACTTCGAAATCAGCTGACTTGCAATATCGCGTTAACCACTAGAGCAGCCCGTTGGGCAATCCTGCTTCTCCTGAGCGACTCCATCACCACCGACCAGGGCCTATGTTAGATGCATTCCTAATGTCTAATGGGATCACGAGAAGGATCCTATGTTGACGGCAGGAACCGCTCGCCCGTTCCATGCCCAATTCACCAGGTATTTGACGGCATCCATAGTGGATCTTTATCTGGAGAAACCAAACTGATTTGGAGAGAAGCCTTCCTCCTTTTCATCTCCTCCCTCAGTCTCTCAGCCAGTAACCTTTCATAAATTTTACCTATTATATTCAGTAAGCATACTGGTATGATGTATATTGTATGCATCATACCATCATAGTACCATACTATCTACCATCATACTCATAGTATACATATTGATAGATGTTCTCACCTTTGGGATTAGTACCAATTCGGCTTTTTTCCATTTTAGGGGAAAAGTACAATCTTTCAGCACCTTGTTGAAGGTGTCCAATAGTAACCAAGAATGTCTTGCCACCAAAGACCTGATCAGCACTCCATGTACGTTGCCCGGTCCCAGGGATTTTTTTATGTTCACCTCTTCTCAGCCCATCTCAGCTTATCCAACATGAACTTATTTTCATATCGGCACACAATCTCCTCCCATTCCTCCTCTACCGCCAGGAAAAACTGTTGTAAGCCCTCAATGTGTGGCTCCTAGAGAGTGGGAGAAGGGACAGTTATTTTTTATTTTTTCCTCTCCTCAACTGGGTCGGACCTACAATTAAGTATTGCTCAAACCAGGGGAGTATCCTTGCCTCTAGTGGGCCTCCCAACCCGCCAGCAGTAGATCCGGTATGGCAGGTCAGCCCACCGGGTCTGGATCTTTCATTAGTTTTGCCATAGCCTCTAACCACCAAGGACAGGGATGCCAGATCTGGCTATGTCGTCCAGCACTCGCCAGCTGCATAGCTTCTGACTCCAGTTCTCACCTAATAAGGTCAAATCTAGGATAGAAGTGTGACTCTTGCCTCCTATATGGGTGTGTTGTCGTTAAGACAGCACAAGCCAGACAGTTGTCGTTAAGACAGCATGATAGCCAGTGGTTATCATTAGATTTGATAATAATTCTCCTCGGTGGTTGGTGAATGAGCTGCTCGCAAGCCTGGTCTTACAGCTTAGGTCGCCCATAATTATAATTCGCTTAATAGTTCTAGTTACAAGAGTGTGAATTCAGAGTATGAATTCTATCAATGAATTCTAAATAATCTTCGAAATCACAGTTAGGCAAAATACATGCGCCAATGAATACTGCATGTGACAATTCTATGGCCATTACAACTCACTCCGATCAAACAGTTATATAGATAAATTACCGCTGATATTCTTTATTGCTACATCATCATTCTTTATTGCTGATATTCTTAAAAATTGCTACATCAAGAGTGGAATCCAACCATCTTGGCCCCATCGTATTCATTAGATTCAGTAGTGATCAAAAGATCAACATCATACTTCTTTACCAACTCTCCCACTAGATCATGGGAGAGGGTGCTTCTGTTCGTATTGGACAAAAGCAATCTAACCATTGTGAAGTTTAGCGCACTCTACGCCTCCAGTGCGATGATCCACCCCTCCAAAATCCAGGCATTTTTTAGTTTCAATATATTCCCTTATTTTGTGGCCGCCGCAATCAAAGCACAGATCAAGCCAGTTGGAGCAGGAAAAGGGACCTACAAAATCTTTTCATCACGATCTGGTAAGCTCTCCCCCAAGGATCCGAATCCAAATCTTTCAGAAGCTTTCTCCAAGCTCCTTTATTTGCCTCTTTAATCCCTGGGCAAAGGTTTCTTCTGGTCACCCGGTATTCCTCTTCTTTAGTCTCTACCCTTCCTGAAGGTTCGTCCCAGCCCCTTGGCCGCCAATGCAGTCTACCTCAGGTGTGCTATGTCCCCTGACCACCAGTATACGCCTCACATGGTGGGTCCCTGTCGAGATGCTTCCGTCGGCAGACCTCTGCTAAGATAGCTGAAATCTTCTCTGGGTACCTCGTGTTAGACTGGTTGACCCTGTCTCTTACCAGATCTGCGATCATCTCGGTCTGTGCGATCGATGGTTTCCATCTCCGAGCTTGCACCGGGTGGGTCTGTCAATCATTCGTCATCGTAAAGGAGATCGCTCTATGATCACTGCCAGCTCATCATCCAGTACCTTCCAATCCACCACTTTCAATACTGACATCTCCGGAACCACCGTGATATCGATAACCGACCCGGAACCCCTGCCCATTCAGGTACCATGTCGCTGACCATTGATTGTTTCATCTGTTTAAACAGATCCGCATACGAGGTTCCCTCTCTTTTTATGACCACTGTTTTGGTGGGTGGCTGCGCTGTTTTGTCTTGTCTTTTTTCCACTTCTATAAGACACAGGGTTACGTTAAACCCCTGGCGTCTAGACCAGTTTCTAAAGTTTTCTTTGTGATCGTATCCTTGATAGCAGCACCCGCCAAGGGATTAAGCTCTAACTTACCAATCCTTCTAAGTCCCTCTATATAATCTGCAACGTCCCTTTCCAGACGTCCTATTTCCAAACTCTCCTTTAAAATTACAGGATCAGCTCTTACCATTTGTGTCTACTTGTCGACCGTGCTTCTCCCCCTGGTTATTTCCGTAACCCATTCGGCCACATCCTTAGCCTGATTTTGGATCCAGGCCACCGAGTCTTTGATACTCTTCTTAGTCGTCGGGTTAGCCCTACACAAATCAACAAGGGTGTGGATCTCGTCAAATAGCATGTCACCTCTGACTCTCGGAATCGGTGCTTGTCTCCGTTGGTCTCTTCCTTCACCTTTCAGAGAATCTAGCAGCTTCCTCCCATTCGATTGTTATATCCACCAAATTAGTGGAGGCGGTTACTCTTGGGGACTTATTCGTCTTACTACTTTTTTTTCAATCCATCGTCTGTTTCCATCTTCTCACGTGGTTGTGACATCTAATGAGTGACGTAACCGATCGGCACTTTTTCTCCCGACAAAAATAACACCATAAGTGTGTCAAGACCCCAAAAACAAGCTCTACAACAACCCACAATCCCCAATAGTTGCAAGCTATTGTGGCAGATCATGGGGAGGAACATAAAATTTATATGTTGATAAATGGGAGTTAAAAAATTGGGGAGTGGGGGGTCCAAGGATGGAGCTCAGTTAGGTTCGCCTAGGTCCAGAAGGGATTGATTTTATGAGGAGAGGTTGCAAAGTTAAGGGATTGGGAATGTGGGAATCTGTGTGGGACTTTGAAAAATTTAGGCCTCTCACCTGCTTACGCAGATCAAGCGAAAATAAACTGTCTTTGTTTGTCACTAATTGTGACGTCACCTTCTTGTACAGTCTTGTCTTTCGACTTAAAAAATTCTTCTCTAGTAAGGAGGTTACGTCGACCTCCTAACACGTGTTTCCTTATGGCAAATAGAGCGCACTTTTAAAAAACTTGTATCTCTCAAATCTCGCGCTAGAAAATTATGTGAACTCGCACAGACCCTACACTCAACGATAATAAACCTTGAATAAAACAAACTCGCAAAAGAAGTCTGAATCCTGAAGTTTCTGTGGAGTACGTATCCTAAGAATTCCTCAACCTTTTCACTCATTCAATAAGTTCTGTCTAAAATACTTATGAGTTATAAAATATACATGTATTTTAGAAACATCTATATACATAACAACATGTCCTGACTGACTGATAATGAATGCCCAGCAAAACCTACTGAAGATAAATCAATGAAAAATTTGTTTACACATTCTAATGGTATAAGAGCAGACCAAGAAAGAAGTTTTAGAAATTCCCAAGTTTAAAGAATTAAAATGAGGTAACATTAAATTTTGACATTTTTAAAAATTATTTTACTTTTCTTTTTCTTTTTTTTTTAATTTAAAGATACCAACTTAATTTTTGGTGTGTGTAATCATCATATGAATATCTAAAAAGAAATTTCTAGATTTTTTAAATTCAACCTTAAGAAGGGTGAAAAAAGATTTTAAAAGTTTGAACAATGAATGCAAATTTTACTCATTTCTGATTATATTAAACAAGTTATTCAATTGATTTAGGCGTGCAAATACTCGTCAGACAAATATTTAAAAACCATTTTCGGGTTTTTATTAATTTTAGGGGTAAAAAGAACAAATTGTTTTTTTACATTTTTGCCATTTTATGCTACCGCTATTGAATCAATATTTATGAGATCTGGTAATATTAGGATGGTAATTTATGTTTGCGATTCTAATTATATGTTTCGCGAGCGATGCCGTAATGCGAAATGCTAGGATTTATATAAATCTTTAAACCGACTTAAAATATGCACAATCAAGTTTCAAATTTAAAGATCCAGAAACATATAAAACTTCATATAATAACACCGAAAATTGCAGAACACGCAGAGTATTTTTTTAAAATTATACGACTACGACGCCCCATAAGAAAACATTAATTTTGGAAACTCTATTCCAAGTTAAGCAAACTCGATCTCACCAACATCTGAAGAAATTAAAGAAAATCTAAAGCAACTTAAAACTTACAAAGCATCTAGATAAGATAATGTTGCAAACCCTACGGAAATACTCTAATGAGTACGTGTTACGGGTCTAACAGGAAACAAGAAAAAGCCTATTAACTACAGAGGAATATCCTTCTTACCTATGGGCATAAAATCCTGTCTTAAACCAAGCTGAAACAGAAAACTAAGAGAGTATTAAATAGGATTTAGGAGAAGTAGGTCCTGTAAAAAAAAAATCACAAACCTAAAAAACATCTTAGAAATTATAAAACTTGGAAATTAGGAAATCAAAAACTTGAAATATGTGGTGACTTTTGCAGATTTAAAAAAAGAATACTATTCAGTTGACAGAAACATGCCAATAATTATTCTAAAAGAATTGGCACTGGACAATAAAACATCTGAAAAAATTAAAACAATCTTAATAAACACAAAATTTAAGGATGAACTCTCGGAAAATGTTGAAATAACATCAGGTGAAAGAGAAGGAGATAGTTTGTCACCCCTCCTTTTCAATTTTGCAATAGAGAAGGTGGTTAGAGAATGGAGAAAAGCTATAAAGCTAAATAAGGACATACAACTTGGAACAAACAAAATAAAATCACGGTGGCTTGCCTATTTTTCGTAGATGACATAGTATTAATTACAAACTCATTTTAAAATGCACAAGAACAAATCACAGAATTACAAAGATAAACAGCCAAAGTCAAATCACAAATATCCTTTGAAAAATGATGCACCTCAACACTTTAAGATAAGTAAAACCACATCTAAACCGGATTGCTTTAAATATCTTTGAGATGGATATCTCAAACACCACAAAAAAATAATAAAATACAAAAGGAAGAAATAAATCTCTATCATAGAACACAAACAGTGGTTAGAGCAGAAACACTTAAACTAACCGAAATTGGAGACCTTGAAAATTTACAAAAGATCGAAAGGAGAATTCTGAGGAAAATAACAGGATCCAAAAGTAACAGTAAATCGGAATTCAGATTATGACGTAATAGAGAAGTATAATTTGTAGTTGAAAACTGACAGATGTTATGAGGAAAAGAATATTACGATGCTATGGACACACATAGGATGGGTGACAACAGATTAACACATTTTTGACCTGCTAAAATGTTATAAATCCAAGCCCATATGGTTTCGGGAATTAGAAAACAACATGAAAAATATTCAATCAACACAGATCTAATAAATGACACGATACTTTTCAGACTGGTAATTCAGAAAGGAGGTTTTCAGGAAATAAAAATCAACTAGTGGAAGTGAATACAAGAAGAGAAGGAATAACACTCTCGAAGGATGAAAGACGTGTGGGCACAAAGGAAGAATAACCAAAATTGATTTATCGTACTCTCTAAAAGAGTATGCCAGAAAAAAATAAATAAAAGATATAGAGCTTTGTAAATAGTATGTTTAAATAGTTTAATGTGAAGTATGTAGCAGTTATCCGACTTACCAATTAAAAGTTAGGAAAAAAGAATAGAGAAATTTTTGAGGGTGGAGAGATTTATTCTAACGTCAACAGATTATTTTTTATAGTTATGTCTTCTAGAAGGCATTAATTTTAGTTTACATTATAATAAATTTGAAATCATCTTGGAGCTAAAGGTCATTCGACTTCTTCATCTTGCCCCTCCCTTACCAGTCGTATTCTGCAATGGCGCAGAGTGCGTACGACCAGTACATCATTACATCCAGCTTTAACTAAGCACCAGAAATCTAATAAGGCCACACTCAAGTATAGTATTTTCAATAGATAACTAAATCACAAAAATTAAAATAATATTTTTCAATAACACCTCTTAAACTATTTTAGGTACTCATTAAGATTATCTCATTCTAAAAAATTGTGTTTTTTCATCGTGTTTGTCACAGCATAGCAACTTTTCTTTTGTATTACAATTTCGACCAGTTTAGATTACGATTTTGTATTAATCGGACATGCAGTTTCTTTGACTGATCTTTAACTGTGAAAAATACGTTATTTTAATTGTATAAGCATGTAAATCAAAATGGCAGCAAACGGCCCTCGGAAACAATAAAAATAAATGATCTGTTGGGTATACAATTGTTAAAAGAGCTTGTGCATAGCAAACCTAATGCTATTAAGTAGGTTTTTAGTGCAACGCATTAAGTAATCTCAATCATGTGTGCTGTATCAGTGCATACAGTACAAAATGTTTGTCGCGAAGGTAATGACAATACATCAGCCCAAGGCGAATTATACGAACATCTTTTGTATCTTTCGAATCTCGCCTCGGAAAAAAATTCTTCATACAAACTGGGTAACTGAACTGGACGATTTTTTTAAAAAAATATAGTTCGTCGTTCCATTCAAGAATTTTACGATAAAGCATCGTGCAGTGAAATTGGAGACATTCTGAAAAGAAAATTTACCAGGCGTCTACATGGAAAATTTTAAGATAAAAGAGGTTCCGTAAGTGTAATGACGACAAAAACTTTTGATGGAGAGGTCTGACATTGTTCTTGTTCGAGTACAGTTTTTAACGAAAATGCATTAAATTAGACAAAATAATTGTCGACCAATAATTTATCTATATGAAATGTGGGTAAACCATAACTATTCCAGGAAACACATCTGGCAGATTCAACAAGCAGTGGTGGCCTTAAAATTCCGGTTAGGAAAGGATTCAGTTCAGTTATATGCCATGCTGACTGCTATGAACTTGGTTTTATAAAAAATTGTGCTCTTGTTTTTCAGTCGAAGCATATGGGTGACTTGCACTAAGAAATGAACAATGATGTATTCCAAGAATGGTTCAAGAATAAATTTGTGGCAATCTTTGGAAAAGGTTGTGTTATCATGATGAATAATGCCAGCTATCATTCTGCACTTAAACAGAAAGTGCAAGTGACCAACACAAAAAAGGCGGAAATTGTTTCATAATTAGAAGAGAAGAAAATACTACACAATCTTTCGCACACAACTCCCCAATTATTGTCCATTAGTAATGAATATAGAGAAAAATACGGATGATATGAGCTTGACAACACTGCAACAGAAATGGGGCATGAAGTTGTTCGACTAACACAGTATCACTGCCTATGTAACCCAGTCGAGCTAATTTCAGCGTAGATGAAAAGTGAGGTGGCAGCCAAAATAGTACATTTCAAATAAATGATGTAAAAGATTATTGAAAGATGCCATAAACCACCATCTAACAGCTGATTTTTAAATAAGAATCCTTGGAATACTTTGCAAAGAAGAGATTGATTATTCCACACTTCAGCTCTATAACTTAGATAATAACATAAAATACACAGATAAGACACAATCCATATATATATTTATATACACACACACACACACACACACACACACACACACAAAGGACATCCTTATATATGTAAGTGAATTTAAGTATGAAAACAGCTTTATACTGCATATCTAAGAGGTATTTGAAGGCAGAAAGAAATACAACTAAAAACATAGTTTAAAAAAATCTACATTATGGTGGGTTTTTATTTTTGTCTGATGTCTTGGATCTGTCATATTGAATCAAACTTAATCTTTTTTATAGTAAGGGACATATGATACATGATTTTGATTTAAAAAAACAAGATTGATTTTTGATTGTTTAAGATAAACAATGCTGAAACCCATTTTTTTGTTAATGTCTTCGTTGTCAAGTTATAAGCATTCAAAGTTGCAGTAATGAAAAAATAGTATAAAAATAAAACAAGGTAAAACACCCTGCATGAACGATTTTATTGCATCTTCCATTCATAATGCTTACAATAACAAATTTTATACAGTGCTGTAATATTGATGATAATAATAAACAATAACTAATAATTAACACAACTAATTAAATGGCTGTATCAACTGATATCATTTTCTAAATAACAATTAATTTCCAGTGTTAATATCAACTGATATTTGTTACTTATCATAAATGAAACAAATCTGCTGGAAGTACTTACGTAAAGAATGTATAAACTTAGTTGAGTAAATCAAATGTTAATTTACAACAATGCACAGTTTGTATTACGTTAAAATAATGCAACTTATTAACTCCTCATTTCACCTTATTACTTTAACATACTTGTAATGGTAATATTTGATACTATTTGAAAAATAAAGTTGTAAGTCTAGCGGTTCAAATTTGCTTTTTTGTGAAAGTTTTATTATTAGTTTGTTTGTTCATTTATTTAGTTTTATTAAATATTAAATCTTCAAATAATAATGCCTTCTTTAGATGAAACTGAAAGAATAACTCTGTTGATTATGTACGGTTATAGTGACCAAGTTCAGCCTTTACAAGAAGTATATGATTTATTTAATAGTAGATTTTCAAACAGAGAACCAGTAAGTAAATAAACTGTGATTAGGACAGTACAACAATTCGAAGAAACCAGCACTGTAAATAATCATCCTGGCACAGGTAGACAAGAACTGTCATAACTGATTCAAAGTCATTAGATGTATTGCAAACCTTTGTTGAAGACCCTCATTCATCAATTTGGAAAGCTATTGTCTAACATAATGTTAGTTATTTTTCAATTCAAAAAATTTTTAAAACAAATCAATTTTATCCTTTTAAGCTTACCCAAAAGATGACTTTGACCACCAGTGTGATATTATAATGCAAAAATTAGTCATAGACACCAATTTTTCTAATTCAGTAATATTTAGCAACTTTTATGTTAAATGGCCATGTGAATAAGCAAAAATGTTGATATTAGAGTGATAATAATCCCAGATCAATATTGGAAGCTTATCCACAGCACTCTCAGAAAGTGAAAGTTTGGGTGGGAATCATTGGTCATTGAATTGTAGGGCCTTTTATTTTAGATGACAGTCTTATAGGAGATACTTATTACAACTTGTTAACTGTAAGAATTTTATCAAATTTCGGGGAAAATTTTGAACAAGATTTAAATAAAAACGAATGGTTTCAGAAAGATAGGCCACCGCCTCATTATTATCTAAGGGCACAGCAAATTTTACAAGAACAATTTCCAAATCACTGGATAGATCATAGAGGAGCCACAGAATGGCCTGCCAGGTTCCCAGACTTGTCAAATTTTTTTGGGGATACCTGAAACATGTTTACAATACAAAATCTACAGACACTGACAAATCAAAAAGAATAATTGTTGAATTTTCCTGAGTACCATCAGACATGATACAAATTATAAACAGATATTACTTGAGGTTAGCACACTGCCAAATTGTAGAAGAAACATTTTGAACGTTTATTGAAAAATGGTATGCTTTCAAAATTTATTTCATCATTTAATGTCTATAACTCGATAACGAAGACATAACAGAAAAATGGTTTTCAACATTGTTTATCATGTAAAATTTTAAATGGAAATCATATGTCATATGCCACCTTCCTTTTTAAAAAAATTTAAGTTTGATTCAATATGATGGATCCAAGATGGCAGACAAAAATTTTAAATCCACCATAATGCAGATTTTTTTTTACTATATAGAACCGCATTTCTTTGTGCCTCCAAATAGATTTGCAGTATAAAGTTGTTTTCACTCTTAAATATCACTCTGTATTTATACATATTTGTATAAAACTTTTTCAGTCTTTTGTTGCAAATAGCCGATAAATAATTTTTAAAATAGCTGATTTGTATGAGCACTCGTTTTCATCCACTGACAATTTTTAAATTTAAAAATTTTACAAATCTGATTTACAATAACATCTTTTCCTTTGAATATACAAATATCATATTCAATATTTTTTAACTCATAAATTGTGTTATTTGAATTTACCTGCAATCTACTATAATTATAATACTGAACTTCTTAAAAAATATTGTTGATAGGTACTTTAAATTCACTGAACAGATGAATGTAGGGAATGAATGAATGAAGGGATAAATGAATGTAGGGATGAATGAATGTAGGATTTGTGGGATTACAAATGTTAAAAGTAAAAAACTACATAACAGTTGGTTAGCTATCTATTAAAACAATTGATTAATAAATCTATCCAATATAATTATAACTGAAATGTTACTAATGTAACTAATTTTTTTCAAGCAGTGGACATTAAGTTTCTGGTGAGTATATTCTCATGTCACTATTGAATGCCGGCCTCCGTGGCAGAGTGGTAGCATCTCGGCCTTTCATCCGGAGGTCCCGGGTTCGAATCCCAGTCAGGCATGGCATTTTTCACACACACTACAATTCATTCATCTCATCCTCTGAAGATATACCTTAACGGTGGTTTCGAAGGTTAAACACAAAAAAAAAACTATTGAATGAACTTTCTTAAATACCACCTGGTATCTATCTTCAGAAAAATTTCAACTCCTATTTCTACCAATAGGCTGTCATTATAGCAAGCAACCAACCAGTCTAGTGGTACTCCGTAGAGTTCATTCACTCAAGACAGAGAACTTAGAATCTATGAGTCTTCAATGAAACAATAAAGAAGAAAATACCTTTAAATATTAAAAAATGATCAATAGGATTAGGTTTTTGAAAATGGTTAGAGAATTCATATTTCATCAAGATATATGAATTCCCAGTATTTTATATATATATATTTATTAATTATAATAATTTTTTTTTTTTAATTTATTATAATTTATTTATTATTTAATATATATATTTCATCAGGATGATATTCTTTTTATGGTACTATAGAATAGGCACACAAAAAATTCTGCAATCTCTAACTAATCTTATTAATAATAATTAATAATCTAAAGTAAATCACAAGTGTTTACTTAAGTATTTTGTATTTTAGTATAATATTATTATATAACAACAAGCTCAAGTTTGTCACTTTGGGTCACCATTTTACTGAAGCTTATAACCAAATTCAAATTTTTTTTAGGAAGCCAAAAAAGAAAGAGTCTAAGAATGTAACCTTAAGATTGATTAGATCAGTTAAACCAGTTCACAACTTCCACTTCTTTACAGCCAATTTGAAAATTCATTGTGCACCATTCCAAACAGGTTTTAACCTCAGCAAAAATGCTGAGTTTCCTGTTTAATCCTTAGCAAAAATGTGATAGTTAAGAGTTTTGTAATTTTTATACTGTATTAATGTTAGAAAATAATTATCACTTTCAAAAATTATTTTAAAAAATTGATTAGTAAAGATTTTTCCATTTCATTTTAAATAAGAATAAAAACTTGATTCACAAAGAAAGGCAATGCAGCAATGAGACTCAGACTCTGTTGAGAATAAACAGAAGGAAAGAAACACCTTTCAGTAAACAACATCACTTCAAGCACCCAAAAAAATAATCTAAATCTATTAATTTTCAACTTAACATCTACCCAACCCTCAATTTCTTGATACCCATAATTTGTATTCTCTCTTCTCTATTGCACCATATTAAACTGGCTATTAATTTTTCCATCAAATACTTTTTCTTAATAAAGAAAACTTCTTCCTCTACAATAATCTTCTCATATTTAAATTAACAATTCCTCCACCACCACATCTATCTTTACCACAGTAAAAAAATAATAATAATATGATGTGAATAATAGTATGGTTTTTTAATTTGTCCAATTTAGTTTTTTAACTTTTATTAATTTTTTTTATATTTTTGGCTTTTAATAATTTGAGGTAGTGTTCTGCCCTGTTTAAGCTGCAGAAGCATGAGGAGCAAAATGAGAATCAAACTGTTATACAGTTATTTCAGCAATCAAAATAGCATGTCAGAAGTAGGAAAAACGCTATCTAAAGGTCTGCAGGATAGTTTTTTAGGATGTCTGCTGTAGGTTATTGAATTCGATTCTTTGATGCTGTTGAGATTACCCAGAGGATGCCTCAGGATAATGGGCTTTTGCTGTTCAAAAGAGATTCAAGGAATAAGATCAAATTCAGATCAGCCCAGGCTTGCAAGAGATTCGAGGAATAAGATAAAATTCAGAGCAGCCCACGCTTGGAAGATACTCCAGTTGTGGAGTTTACAACATAAGATGGTGTTTAGTCCAGATAAAACAACAATGTCACTCAAGGGCAAACTAGCTATTACACAAAAACCTCCTATAATGGCAGGTCATCAAATTAGGTATGACCCACTGCAGAAGTATCTAGGTGTTATCCTTGAAGATAATTTTTGACTCAAGGAGCAATTTCAATATGTTACCATAAAGGCTTGTACTTTGTTCAGTGTTCAGAGTACAGTTCACCCCAATTGGGGGGCTTAATTTCAGAACCATGCATGTTCTGTATAAGGGTAAATGTGAAGCTATAATACTGTATGCTGCACCTATCGGCTCATTGAATAAGGTACAAATGTAGTAGGAATATTTTGTTGAGAACTCACCACCTCCTATTGTTATCTGTGATTGGTGCCTATAGGACTGTCTCTCGAGAGGCAGTCCTTGTTATTTCTGGTATTAAACGCATTGATATATTTGGGTCTGAGCGCCAATTATGTTATGATGCCAAGAAGGTAGGCCAACTCATCTCTAGGCACATAAAAGAAATAGATGACCAAGGTTTCCATTTAAGCAGGTCAGGTGGACTAAATCATCCGATGGCTGTTACATGCACGGTCATTTTTCCTGATCCGAGAAGTATGCAGGTAGTTAAGCAGATTTTCCTCAATCGGCATATTTCACAATTTCTTCTGAACATGATGCTTTTTCAGATGGGTTAGTCAGATTTGGCTTTATTAATTCAGGTTTGTGTCCAGAGTGTAGGGCCATTGATGCTCTTTTATGTCTAATATAATATATGTATAATAGAAAAACTAAAAAAATTAAACAAAAACATACAACTACTACTGGTAACCATACATACTAATATCATACTGAGTATCTAGGTATTATCCTTGAAGATAACTTTTTTACTCAAGGAGCAATTTCAATATGTTGCCATAAAGGCTTGTTGTACTTTTTTCAGTGTTCAGAGTGCAGTTCACCCCAATTGGGGGGCTTAATTTCAGAACCATGCATGTTCTGTATAAGGGTAAATGTGAAGCTATAATACTGTATGCTGCACCTATCGGCACATTGAATAAGGTACAAATGTTGTAGGATCAATGTTGTTGATCCATAATCAACAAAGGACCATTTCCTCACGACAAATTTTTCTACATGAGGAGTCACAGAATCTTTTATATGCCGGAGTTTATTATCAACTATAGCCATTCAGTCATCTTGCTACTTACCATATTTGGCAGATGCCAAACTAATGACTGTGATGTGTTAGCAAGTTTAGAGTGTCTAAAAAGCAACCTCCAGTAAAACCTATCAGAGCTATTAACAGAGCGGGTGGTATGGCGACTGAGATCATAAAATGGTGTGACTTTCCCTACAGAGGTCAGGATGACCAATTTGATTAAACAATCTTCATCATTAGACAGTATAGATAAAGTATAAAGAAAAAAATATGTGAAAAATAAAACAAAAATTAAAACCAAAGAAAAATTAAACAATACTAATTGACAAATAAACATTAATTACAAAATTCTATAAAATATGTAATTTTCACTGGGATCTTAGAATAATAAAAAATAAAAGTAAAAAATACAAATGCTTTGTTGTTTATCAATAAAAATGTCCGGTTAGGTTTAGATTTTAAGTAAAGTTTATTGTAAATTGTTTTTGGGACAAATTTTTTTTTCTTATTTACTTACTTATATGTTCAGTTGAGGAATATTTAAGGAGACAAGGGTAAATCAATTTTAATCTTTTTTTATAGTTTGTAGGAAACTGTAATTCAGTTTTTAAGAAACAACCTTTGGATTTTGAGAGTACATTTTGTTTTGAGATCAGAAAATATAATTACATTCATTTTTTTCAATTTATAGACTTCAAACATTTTTATATAATGTTCACAAGTAAACATATTTTCAAAGATAATCAGTTTTATGAATGAGTAGCATACATCAGATCCATAATATGATACTCCTGAAATTTATTACAATGTGGGTCAGTAAATAGAATTCTCTGCATGAAAGTTATGAAAACACATAAAATTGAAATAATAATGGTGGTATATACTCAGTTATTAAAAATATCTCCTGTTTTTTTATTGTAGTTTCATCTTTTTTTTGTCAGTGATTCACTATGTACACATTTTAATATTTTTAAAACCAAAAAAATTCCCTCTAAACCAAAAAATTTCAAGAGGTATAAATATTTTAACAATTAATTTTAAATATATGCAAATAATTGTATTTTTTTTATAAAAAAGAAATCTAATTTTTATGAATGCTTTTAAAGTATAGTACATTTTATTTTTATATTTAAGGCATCGTCTCATTGATACTAGAGCTAAATTTTTAATGGTGTATGACCATCGTTTATTTCACAATCAACTACATTATTTATGGAAAAAAATTATAAATATCATATTTATTCGCCGCTATAAAGAGTCTTCTCGTTATGAATTGTCAACTGTACCTTTTCCAGTACCAATTAAAGGAATGTTAATACCTCGTCGAGTTAATACATGGCGTGCTGGAAAATTTCAGGTAATTATTTTTTTTTTTATTTTTTAATTATCTGAGTAAAATGTTTTTCTTTTTTTTAAACGTGTTAAAATTTTATGTGAATGAAATAACAGTCATTGCTCTTCTTTCAAGAATAACTTTTTCAAGTAATTTTAAAAACTTTTCTTTGTTTATAAATCATCTCTTAATATTATTTTCTTAAAAAAAGTAAATACAAACAGATATAAGAAAATGTTTTACTTTTTTTATTTAATATTTTAAACAACAGTTTTGTTTAGAAGCATATCAAAGGAAATTTTATGTTAAAATAGCAATAAATGACTAAAGTTCTTATAATTAAGTCACTTTTGTTCTTATGTGGTGATAAGTTTTTCAAGTTGTAGTTTTCATACGTGATATGAGGTCAATTAGAAGAATAACAGATATTATTCTTGCTTTACCTGGTAATAGATAAGAGTCCCAAAGAAATATGTTTTTCAGATTATGTTACAAGCTGAAACTGAAATTATCTTTAGAATTCAATAAAATTCAGTAAATCTTAGAGTTACAGTGTACAAATTCATAGCAGTCATTAATTTTACCTTACCTAGCTGCCTTCTAAAATTGAAATCAATTCATTGTCTCACTTTTCTACCTCATCCATATCTCTTGCCATGTTCTCTTGATTCTCAAGCACTTCAATATCCTTCAGAGCTCTATCATCCCACTTCAGCCTGAGTCTTTCTAATTTACTGCAGATTTCCTCAGTATATGTACCAGCCACTGAATTATTTTGCTTCTGTTTGTTGCTATCACATCTACATCCTTGAAAAGATCATGAAATTTCTTCTTTTTTTTTTTCATTTTGGATTTCCTCCTGGACTTACTTGGACTACCTCAAACATTTTTCTCAGAATTTTATTCTCAAAAGCTCCTACTTTTTTACTTTCCATTTTTCTACTCTATACATCAGTACTGATCTTACCACTGTTTCAGCTATTATTAATTTGGTCTTTCTTGAAAGAATTCTTGTGGTTTTTTAAGTAATATACAAAAGCATCTTTCAAGAAATTTCATCATGCCAACATTTTACTC